>JACXGM010000635.1:43096-67919 GCA_016801145.1 Umbra pygmaea | reverse complement strand
GACATTATGTAAAACATTTATTTCTGTATGTCAGACATTGTGTAAAACATTTAACACTGTATATCAGACATTATGTAAAACATTTAACACTGTATGTCTGACGTTATGTAAAACATTTAACACTGTATGTCTGACATTATGTAAAACATTTATTTCTGTATGTCAGACATTGTGTAAAACATTTAACACTGTATGTCTGACATTGTGTAAAACATTTAACACTGTATGTCAGACACTGTGTAAAACATTTAACACTGTATGTCTGACATTATGTAAAACATTTAACACTGTATGTCTGACGTTATGTAAAACATTTAACACTGTATGTCAGACATTATGTAAAACATTTAACACTGTATGTCTGACATTGTGTAAAACATTTAACACTGTATGTCAGACATTGTGTAAAACATTTAACACTGTATGTCAGACATTATGTAAAACATGTATTACTGTATGTCAGACATTGTGTAAAACATTTATTACTGTATGTCAGACATTATGTAAAACATTTAACACTGTATGTCTTACATTATGTAAAACATTTATTACTGTATGTCAGACATTGTGTAAAACATTTAACACTGTATGTCAGACATTATGTAAAACATTTAACACTGTATGTCTGACATTGTGTAAAACATTTAACACTGTATGTCAGACATTGTGTAAAACATTTACCACTGTATGTCAGACATTATGTAAAACATTTAACACTGTATGTCTGACATTGTGTAAAACATTTAACACTGTATGTCTGACATTGTGTAAAACATTTAACACTGTATGTCAGACATTGTGTAAAACATTTAACACTGTATGTCTGACATTGTGTAAAACATTTAACACTGTATGTCTGACATTGTGTAAAACATTTAACACTGTAAGTCATTTCCACCTGCCAAGGTGAAATCTTTGTCTTTCTGTTTGTGAGCAGGACGGATAAAACTAATGACTCCCAGGCCGTTGGGTCTTGTTAATGAGGGTTGAACTGGGGTTGACATAAAAATAAAAACTTACCCTTTTTTGTAATGAGGTTTAAATAGTCAATGTTTCATCCCTATCTCATGTCTGCTGTCCTCTTCCCAAAGAGGGAATGTCTTTTGTCCTCTTATTCTCTCTCATAGAGATTTTACTTATTATATTTAGACATGGCAGTATGGGGAAATCTAGAATTCCATAGTAACATGCCCTGAACATATTAAATTGATTCATTCAACTTGATTTCTCTGGATGTCAATCATTTAAATGCGGCTCATGTACAACAGTGTGGAGTTCTGAAGGTCCTTTGCTGTTAACATCTTTATTGTGAAATAGGTGACGCATACTTTTATGTTTGTCACACCAAGTCTATATTAGACCAGGAAGATGAAAATATGTGGTCTTCAATTATGGCTACTTATAAGCTATATTCTAGTGGTTGTATAATAACAATGCAAGTTAGAATATATTATATATGAATGTTCCTATGTGAAAAAAATATATTTAAATTATACTCCAGTATTATACTTCTAGTACACTTATGTTTAACCATAAGTATGAATTCAAAATACTTTCAAAATATACATACCAATATAATATATTAGAAGAATTAAATTACATTTCAAGTACAATTAAGTATAGTTTTATTGCTTGGGTTTCCTTTAATTTTATAAAATGTTTTATCATGATGCAGCATGTTAATGTTTAACGCACACAATAGGCAGCAAGCCGTCATAAAATACAGTCCAGGTAAATTATGTTTTCCGGCCCAATGTGATAGCAGAGACCCTGTCGACCTATTCACATGTTATTGTTTCAATGATACAGTAATGATACAAGTACATTCATATTACCTCCTACTTCCACTAGAAGATGTTATTGTCTTGACAAAACATTTGACACATCTGAATATCTGCTTTTTTTTGTTGCATTTATAGTGAAATGTGATTTTAATTGGATTAGAAAAACAAACTAATGTCTTTCCTTATTCATTTCACCTTTATGCATATCTAAACATACTGCCATATACATTTGAAATGACAATCAAAGTGTTGACAAGGGTTAATTCATTGGCTACAACTTAGTTCTCTGCCTTTATTTTGTTTCAATTAACTATGAATGTAATTTCAAAATATATTAGTAGGTAATCCCTTAGGAATTTTGCTATTATTTATTTTACTGAACTGGTTATATGCATTTTTTAGGTGTTAGACAAGACAATTTAGGGATCCCACATTTCATATTACATAAGCAGAAGGTATATTTTAAGAGGGCAGTAAATATTTTGTTTCTAGATAAAACTGATGCTGTAACATGAATGAATGTAGCCCAGATTCTAATGTGATTGAATGCAGCTAAAATTTTGGAAATCCTTTATGAGAAACCCTCATTTCTAATTCAATAGACAAAGCAGGCTGTAATATGGCCCAGATTACACCAATTAGAAATACATCAAAGTCACACAGCCAATCATAGATAAACTGTATCATTTGTGCTTTTCTTATAAAGTCTCTCAAAGTGTTTAGACACAGTATAGTATGTACAGTCATATAAACACCCAAGCTTGTTGTTTCCCAGTTCCATTTCATAAAACCTTTCAATAAGATTTGGCTGTGTCTGAGATTGACTGTATCACTGTTAGACAAGGGCGTAGGAACGGGGGGGGACATGTCCCTCCCAATGATTCAGACAGGCAATGTGGTCCCCCCAATAATAAGAACAATTTGTGAAACATATATGGTGTGTCCCCCCCAATATCAAACTCGTTCCTACACCCTTGCTGTCAGAAACCACATTTGATTTTCCATTGCCAAGTGATTTAGCAGATTTTCATCTGCCCTGTACATATGATGCTTACATCTTCAACTTTAACCATCATCAGTTTTTTACTCACAGTGAGTGAAAACCTACAGTATGAGTGGTGGACCACATCTTTAATAATAACATGAGGCTAAACCTGCTGGGACTGGATAAGGTAAAAAAACTATTTCTCATAAGAAAATGCAAAATACTTTATAAAGAATGACTACAGGTGATTATTTAAAAATGGCTCTTTATTCACATTTATCAGCAGAACATAAAACAACGTGCAATTTAAGATTGCTTACTAAAACAATTCATACAATGAATAATGTATTCTTGTTGAATACGGCATCCTTTGGGCTCATTTTATCAAAAGTTATCTTCCTTCAATTTTGCTGATTGTATAGGATTTAATTCAATGAAATAAAATTAGTAGAACATCAATCACATCTGTTCTGTATGTTTTATTTCTATACACTTAATCCTACATCCATTAGGTAAATAGAACGTTGCTAACTTACAATCTCTACATTTTAGTCATTTAGCTGATGCTCTTATCCAGAATAACTTACAGTAAGTACAGTACATGGACATTCCCCCAGAGCAACTTAGGGGAAAGTGCCTTGCCCAAGGACACAACACCATTTGTTGGGAATTGAACCAGCAACATTCTGGCTACAAGTCAGACTCCCTAACTACTGAGCCAATGTAAATATTTTTAAATCTAACACCGTTGTTGGAATGTGTGGTGCAGAGTCAAGAGATTAGACAGCTACTCAAAACTCTGGCACAAATGTGCATATGTATTCTGATGATGGAACAATGTAACTTGCCTGACTGTAGAACTTTAGTTTGTTTAGCTTGGAATTCCAACACCAACTGACAGAATGAACTGCAAGTGTTTTTTTCTTTTTTAGTGGGCGTGGCCTCCATATGTTTCAGCCAGTCAGCATTTGTATGTAAATATACATATAATTGCATGTTCAATTACCTAACGTTATCAAACAGAGTGTGGCCCAAGTATACTGTTTCGTAGTCGAACGTAGCAGTCTGGTCTTGTAAAGGTCAACCCTTCCTGCAGAACTTGAGGAGGTCCACCCCCCGCCTTCCCTTATATGTTCTGTGTCAGGTTTGTGTTCCGGATGTCACATTACATTTATTTATCGAATAGATCACTATGTTCACACCTGTATATCATTTACTAACACCAATAGATCACCATAATTTACTGTTACAAGCTACTGCTGCAGCCATTCAGTCATTAGTGTCTGTATATTTGGTTCCTGGTTTTTCGTTTGTTAGCTGTCAGTCATTGTTGCGTGTAAGGTTTGTGTTAAGTGAATTTTCACCAATACATTTTGCCTGTCAAGGCTGCTTTAAATTATAACAGATTGTTTTTTTTCATTTGGTTTACACTTTAACTCTTTGCGTGTGTCTCAATTCCTCCTGCACCTCTACAACATAAATGGTTATAGGTCTAGAATGGTGTACACACTTTTAAAATGAAGAAAACTACACACGGAACATGCGAACAAACAGAAACCAGTCACATAACATATGGTAGGCTCCTACTAAACCACCTAAACAGCATCAGACGGCGTCAGTTCTTAAGGAGTAAGACTTGTAGTGGTGAAAGTAGACAGTTTAATTTCCGACTGTGCCAAATCGCAGTGTTGGGTAAAGTTACTTTTCTAGTTACTTTTAGTTACTTGCTGAGTTCACAAGTTTTGGGAAGTCTCTAAATAAGACAAAATGATCAGGTAAATGGAGTTCATATCTTACTGGTGACCATGATTGATATTTTCTTTACTTTATTCTATTTGTTTTATAGATCACTGTTAAGATATGAACCCCATTTACCTGTTAATTTTGTCTTAATTAGGGACTTCCCAAAACTTGTGAACTCAGCAAGTAACTAAAAAGTAACTACAAAAGTAATTTTACCCAACACTGGCCAAATATCATTCTGTCCTTGGCAAGGCACATAACCTGAAGTTGCTCCAGTGGATATGTCCCTGTACATATTGTCGCTCTGCTTAATGACAAAGACTTTGTAGCTTCCTTAGAAACTGCGCTGACTGGATTAATTCTTTCCAGAATATTGTTATTTTTTTATTACAACAGCAGACATTAATAAAATCAGGCCCTCCACCATATAGGCCTGGCTGGGGATACCCTCCACCACGAGGCACCCGACTGTTAGCCATCCTCTCTCCCCATCTCTTAACTTCGTCTCGCTTGTCTCCTAATTTCTGTTTCCAGTTTTGTTTGTAATGTTTATATTTGTCTTATGCTAATATCGCACTTTATAATAATAATAATAAACCTTTATTTATATAATAACACCTCTCATACATGGAATGTAGCACAAAGTCTTGTTCATTGTTCATCTAATCACAATTTGAGAATAACCAATCAACAAGTTGGAAACAACATGCAGTTGTTTTTGTATTGAAACCCCTGTAACATAACATCTAATACACAAGGTACAGTATAAACATGTGCCACCTATAGAGTAACTTTAAGTGAATAACAGTTTTTTGAATAACCATTAAACTACTCAGTAAACATATTTATTTTACTCTTCAAACATATACTAAAATATAAAAAGCAGTTAAACCCATGACTTCTGTAAAGTTGTCAGACACACCAGGACATTTTCCATGCTTCAAAGCAGGTTTCATAACGCTGTATTTATGATGTCTACTGTGTGCCATCCTGCTTGTCTGTGCCAGTGTGGTGTGTGTGTATATCTGTGTGTGATGTGTGTATTTGTCCACTGCTATTCCTGGCTTAGGTGCTATGAGTAGCATGGATGCCAGAGATAACGCTACAATAATCACACCACTGTCATTGCATCTGATTCAACTGGTATATCGGATGGCATGTACAGTAAAGCGCCCAGCTGATGCAGCTGCCTGCCTTTCATTCCACACTCCATATCTGTTTGTTCAACCTTTCTACCATTACATCAATATGGGGGTGTGTTTACAAAACCTTACATGAAGGCCATATAGATTTATACTGAACTAATACACTTTAATGTGTTGTCCAATATTAACCGACACACTTACCTGTTACTAGTGCATAATATTTTAATGATGACGCGGAATTCCAATTTACTATTTACAAAGGAGTAACCCTATTATAATGTTTTATTTGTGTTCTCCAAAAATTTAGTTCTCAGGAAACTACTTTGAAAACATGAATTACGTTGTATGCCAACATATTTATAGTGTTTTTACGTTTTAGCTGCACATTTTGCTATTATATTCGTCCTTCTATTACTTTGCACCTGCATGTCTTGTTTGGCGGATTCATGCGAGAACATTCCACACATTCTATACATTCCATAGTGTTAGAAATTATTTTGTTACATTCACGGTTAAGGTTAGGCATGAGGTTACTAATGATTAGTGGTAGGCATGAGGTTACTAATGGTTAAGGTTAGGCATGACGTTACTAATGGTTAAGGTTAGGGTTAACATTACAAAAAAGTGACCATTGCCTGATTGCGCTCATAGGAGTTTTAGTTATTGAAAAGTGTTCTCCAGGCAGATCTGCCTTGGAGGCAGAAATAATTTGATTGGAAAACTGAGGGCAGGCCTCACATCACATTGCAAATGTGCACATGAACATTGTTTTCTCAGTTTTTAATCATATCTAACCTTAAACCTAACCTTAACCACACTGGAGTGTTAAATTGTAATCCTGTGTTATATTAAGGGGAGAGATTAGGTTGGCATAAATTGTAATTATCAAATTAAAGTAAACAGTGTTGCTTTTCAATGTTTGATCTCAGCTCTGCCCTCTGTTTTGAATCAACCAATCAAATTATTTCTGCCTCCAAGACAACCAATCAAATTATTTCTGCCTCCAAGGCAGATCTTCAGAGGAGAGTCAAAGAGAACAACAACTTGCAATTGGCCACCTAAAACACCTTTTCTCATGACTGGATGCACCTGTCTATGAAGTTCAAAGCTTAATGTGCTCACCAAACCAATTGTGTGTTCCAGTTAATCAGTGCCAGGTAGTTACAGGTATTCAAATCAACAAATTGACATGGGTGCCCAAATGTATGCTCCGGTATAATTTTGTTTTGATGTATATTGCAAATGTTCTGTTTATCCAATAAACCTTATTTCACTACAGAAATATTACTGTCCTTCAGTTATTTGATAGATCAAAATGAAATTGGTTATCCAGACACATAATTGTTTATAAATTAAAATCATGGAAATTGTCAGGGGTGCCTAAACATTTGTATACGACTGTATTTCACATATTTTGGTTTGTCTAAATAGTTCCTTCAGAATGTATTTCATGCGATTTTGGGCTCTCAACATTATTTACATCCTTGGCGGTTTGATAGGAGGTTCTTTTGGCAAGGCTTTATTCTTCACTGTGCTTTTACCAAGAGTGCAATGTTGTAAAAATATATTTGTTCCTGTCTAAACATAGCAATGTGAATGTAAAAAGGCTCAGACCACAACATTTTAAAGTGAACTGGCTGGAGAACTAAATAGTCATTCTAAGGCTGGCTCAGTTGATTGTAGTCTGCACTCTGTCCTTTCTACCCCTACAAAAATGTCCCACAGGAATCATTTGTGTCTATTGTGAAATAACTGTGTAGGAATGCTGGAACTTTTCCAAAATTCTGCAGGAATAGTACCTGATAAAACTACAGGAGTTATCCTGCAGGAACGTCAACAATTTGTGCACAACCGTGACAAATCTTGTATATCCATTCTTGCAGGATCTTAATATTTCTGTAGGATTCATTAACTCCTGTAAGTCCAGAATTTGCAGGATGTTTCTGAAGAAATTCTGTAGGATTATGATGAAGCATTTTGTACAAGAATATGATCTACACCAATGGGTATTTAACTTTTTCCTTCCTGCTGGTTGTCTGTTCTACCTTATCATTAATAACATATTCCTGTATAATGTCTAAATATGTCCCAAATTAGAAGGTTAAAATGAAAAATCAGAGTGGGAGAGGCTTTGCAGGACACAGTCTAAGAGGTTGGAAAATCTTGCGGAATCACCTCCAAAAAAACTATCCATAAAGGATATCCCACTGGGTTAGACAACCATTGTTATATAATTAATTAACCACAGTGCACAGAGGTAGTGAAGGCGAAATGGAGAAATGGCATGGCATTGAAATGGCCTCTCTATCGGGGTAGTCCATTTTCAGTGCATTGTCAGGGCTACTGGCTGGGAGTCAGCAGAGGAGGAGGATAGGCTCTGTGCCTATTTCGGCTATGCTCCCCTTATGAGGGGCCGTGACTGGTGTTGAAACCAGCATGGATGGTATTTTCCAATCAGTTTTATGGGTGGGGGGGCAGTAGCCCATTATATGTCACAGGGGTGGTTCCGACATCTGAAGACGGTGGTTCCGACTTCTGAGCAGAGTGCCAAGGACAGGAAGACCTGGGAGGACTACGGGGAGCTGGGGTTCTGGTCCTCAGAGGAGAAGGACATGGTTGGGGACCAGTTTAGAGGGAAGCAGGCTGGCTATCCCAATAGCACCCTTTCCACGAACTAGGGTAGCTACCTCCGACCCTACCGTCTGTCAAGCGGCCGGAATACCATCTCCTCCCATCCCAAGCGTCAGGGGAGCTAGTCGGTTAGCGGCCACACCAATACCCCTCGTAACAGCTGAAATTAATAAAAGCCGGCCCTCTTCTGTTTCCAATTTTATTTATATTTTGTTTGCCTGTGAACAAAATGGGTTTACCTGCATGGCCTGACACTGTACTCATGTTATTTCTACCTGAACAATTGTCATGTCTGTTGGCCATTATCCAACATGCCAGGAAATAAAAAGATTATTGACCAGGGCCTCATCCTTCAGGCCAGTTCCTACGGCTCCTTCCTCCACACCTTTGACAGTGGCTCTGCCCTCACTGTCAGTGCCATTGGCACAGTCCTTCGTTCGAGCAAGTGACATTGCCCCCGACGTCTGAGTTATTGGCCCCAGGATGTACTGGGGGTCCAACTAGCCACTATTGGAGGCCTTCGCAGCAGTAGGACCAGAGCTGGAGGACACACCCGCCGAGAGTCTTCCAGGGGACAAGACCCCTGTGTGTCCAGTGTTGGCCACACCCCAGCCCTCACAGGTAGTGGCCACACTGCAGCATGCGGCAGACTTTGGAACACCTCCCCCAATGTTGCAGCCAGGGGTGCTGGCCCTTGAGACCACCAGCAGCCCACCTGCTACTGCAGAGACCCCTGAGGTAGCACCTACGGCTGCTGCAGAGACCTCTGGGGGTCTGGCACCAGCAACAACACCAGAGACCCCTTAAGGTACACCTAAGGCTGCTACAGAGTCCGACGGGGGTCTCCACGATCAGTCGCCGGTCACCACATTTTACTATTTTGAAGCTGCACTAATGTAACGTTCCATTAATTTGTCCTGTCTGACCAAATTTTACATAAATGTATATATATATATAGTGGGGCAAAAAAGTATTTAGTCAGCCACCAATTGTGCAAGTTCTCCCACTTAAAAAGATGAGAGAGGCCTGTAATTTTCATCATAGGTACACTTCAACTTTGAGAGACAAAATGAGGAAAAAAAATCCAGAAAATCACATTGTAGGATTTTTTATGAATTTATTGGAATTAAAAAGTATTTGGTCAATAACAAAAGTTAATCTCAATACTTTGTTATATACCCTTTGTTGGCCCTGTAAGTCTTCACAAGGTTTTCACACACTGTTACTGGCATTTTGGCCCATTCCTCCATGCAGATCTCCTTTAGAGCAGTGATGTTTTGGGGCTGTCACTGGGCAACACAGACTTTCAACTCCCTCCAAAGATTTTCTATGGGGTTGAGATTTGGTGACTGGCTTGGCCACTTCAGCTCCTTGAAATGCTTCTTACGAAGACACTCCTTTGTTGCCCGGGCGGTGTGTTTGGGATCATTGTCATGCTGAAAGACCCAGCCACGTTTCATCTTCAATGCCCTTGCTGATGGAAGGAGGTTTTCACTCAAAATCTCACAATACATGGCCCCATTCATTATTTCCCTTACACGGATCAGTCGTCCTGGTCCCATTAAAGAAAAACAACCCCAAAGCATGATGTTTCCACCCCCATGCTTCATAGTAGGTATGGTGTTGTTTGGATACAACTCAGCATTCTTTCTCCTATAAACACGACGAGTTGAGTTTTTACCAAAAAGTTCCATTTTGGTTTCTTCTGACATATGACATTCTCCCAATCCTCTTCTGGATCATCCAAATGCTTTCGAGCAAACCTCAGACGGGCCTGGACATGTACTGGCTTAAGCAGGGGGACACATCTGGCACTGCAGGATTTGACTCCCTGGTGGGAACGGTGTGTAGCGCATCTAAAACATTGTGTGATACCATTCTGTTTTCCCCAGTCCAGACGGTAATGCGAGCCTGGCGTCCCCTGATTCTGTTCTGTATAAGTCTACTTATTCTTAGACTGACAGATGGAGCAAACAGTTTTAAAGGAGTGCCGATTCTAGTGGGAGCACTAGAG
Source organism: Umbra pygmaea (assembly GCA_016801145.1). Classification (NCBI taxonomy): domain Eukaryota; kingdom Metazoa; phylum Chordata; class Actinopteri; order Esociformes; family Umbridae; genus Umbra; species Umbra pygmaea. The sequence continues at coordinate 57,617 of JACXGM010000635.1, read as the reverse complement.
TGTCAGGTGTTACTGTGTGGCAATGTTAAATGGTTTACATGGCTCACAGGTCTGGTAGGAGGGCCCCCTAGCAGAATTTTGCTTAGGATCCCAGGGAGGTGAGGACCGGCTCTGCTCCTAACCTTATACAGGTCTGATTCACAACTACAGGAAATGTTTGCTTGAGGTTATTGCTGCCAAAGGAGTGTAGTATATGCAAGTGTTGTCCTACTGTGTCCACCCTGCACTGTGAATGTTTATATGGTTGAAGACATGGAAAAGTATAATAGTGTGTGTGTTATCAGTTGAAGCAGTCAGTGTGTGTGTGTGTCTATTGTTGTGACAAAATTTATGATCAATTTATACAAAAATTCAGGGAATTCCAACAGGAACACATACTTTTTCTTGTCCTTGTACATGGGGACCAGGGATGTTTTGTAAATGAAGGGGGTTATGGCTAAGGGTGAGGTGGGGGTGGTGGTTTGTATAGATGGGGTTTGTTGGAGGAAAGGGTGTATGGGAGTTGGAAAAGTGGGGGTTGGAAATAAGGGGGGGGGATTGGGGAGGGGGTGTTGTGGGTTACTAATTAAGTGTTGACAGAGGGAAGAGATTAGAACACAGGACTGACATTGACAAACGAGATGCTAAGTGGGCTAAAGTGTCTATAAATAAATACAGGTTTCCAAATGTATGTCAGCTATGCCAACACATGGGTCCTTGCTGCCCCAAAGAAGACAGCGTTGGGAGGGAAAGTGCTAGCAGGACAAGGATGAGCGTGTGTCACATCCTGTTCCTCTCTTCTCCCCACCATATTTTACACCAGAGGCTCTAATCCAGAGCGACTTACAAAATGTACAATGACATCCTCTGGAGCAACTGCCCAAGAGCACCAGACATTTGACCCACTTGGGAATCGAACCGGAAACGTTCCCTATTACAAGTCTGATTCTCTAATTGCTGAGCCCACTGATGCCCCCAATGTGATATTGACAAAAAACATGTCCTAAAATATCAATTTACTGTTAGTATGGAGAAAAACAAAAAGAATTCAGGTCAAGCATATTCTTTGATCCCCTTGCTGAAGCAATAACATACAAGACTGTGACTAGCTTTGAGCTTATGACCTTCTGTATTGCATTCACATTGCCATCAAAGTGCCATCACATGTGGAAATGCATCAACATCTTAGCCACGTTCCACATGCTGGTAGAGTTCACCTTTCTCACTGTCCCTTTTTGTGTAACTGTGAATATTAGTTATTTCTGTTCAGTGTGATTTTAGTATTTTGTGGATTTTGACAGTTCCTGTTCATTTCCTGTATAGATCTATGTTTGCCCGTTGGTAGTGCACTATACTGTATTTAACGATATTTTGAAGCTGGCCTACTTCGATAAAGAAACGCATCACTGTGGTTTTGGGGTGTATTGATTTGTCAGAGTGGTCTAAAGTGGATGCTATGTGTGTTCATAGAGTGTGTGCGCCGTCGTGTGAAGAAGGGAAGGTTTGGCCATGTGTGTATGGATGTGTGCATGGTGTGGCGGGTGTTGGCACTGAGGGAAATTAATGTTTACCATATGCTGCACTGTAAAACTGTCAAAGTGTGTGCTTGTGTATGGAGACTGAAGGACAGGCAATTCTCATATGCAAAGTTTCATCAGCCAAGATAATTCACACTATGTTCTGCTTATGATTGTTTTACAATTTTACATGAAAAAGACAATTTGTTTTCACCAAGGACTCTGTGAAATGATGAACAAGTAATTCTGAATAATATTTATTCAAATGTGACCAAAAATATTGGTACCCTTGCATTTTATCCAAAGAACGCTCCAATCACCCTGAACAGTTGTAATTAAAACATATTTGATCAATTATACATGACATGCTTGCATTTGGTTTGCAGTGGAAACAAACAATACATTATAGCTGTAAAACGAGAATTCTTGTTAATTCTTTAAAGACATTCTAAAATGGCCTGGACAATATTATGTATACACTTTATAAGTTCTATGAACTCATTGTGTTGTAGTAGGGCCTCAAGCTGATTATTCTCTTCATTATTGTCTCAGGTGTCTACAGTCGCATAATCACTCATTCAGCCAGTTTAAATATTGAAAAATACTCAGTCTGCTGTTTTGTGTCACTGTGTTTGGAAAAGAGACATAAAAGAGACAAGGAAAACCAAAGAGTTGTCTAAAGGAGGTTAGAAAGAACGTAAAAAACAATCTTGATCAACACAAAAGCTACAAGACCATCTCTAAAGAGCTTGATGTTCCTGTGAGCACTGTTGCCAATATTATTAAGAAGTTTAAAGCCTGTGGGACTGTAGCCAACATCCGTGGACACGGGAACAAGAGGAACATTTTTGATTGATTAAACGGTTGAGAAAGATCCAAGGAATACTTAGATCCAAGCAAAGGTTAAAGCTCAAGGTGCAGCAGTTTCAAGTTGCACCATCTGTCTGAATGAAAATGGGCTCCATGGTTAAAGAGGCAGGAAGACCTCCCTTCCAAGAGAGAAACACAAAAAGCCAGAAAACAATTAAAGTGTCGAAAGGGAAAACCCCATCTTTACTGTGACACACAGAGGATGCTCAGTGCTGTTTTGGGTTTGCCTTCCTTCCTCTGTCACCTTGAATCAGTGTAGCGCCCAATGAAATCAGAAAACCATCAGGGCATTTTGGAGGGACACATACAGCCCAGTGTCAGAAAGCTGTGCCTCAGTCGCGTGTCATGGGCAGTGGCGGGCCGTGCATTTTACACCTAGGCCTTCACTATCTTCCCGAAATTAAAACGCATTATAAAAACCTCACAATGACATTCTAGGGCTATATGTTATTGTATAGCCCTAGAAACACACCAAAGCTGCTCATTATTTGAAAACGAAGTCTGTCCTCCTTCCTCTTTTAAAAAGACTTCTATGACGCGGTGGTCCGGCACATCTTTCCGTTAAGTTCCAATAAAAGATATTGCCCAGTGCTGAGAGTCGATCCTGCCCAGTCCTATATTCGCCACCAAAGCTACTTTTTCACCTCCATCTGCCATTCTGCTAAAAGTAAACAATCTAACAATCTGAAAATTTAAAGTTTAAATAATTCGGAGAGCTAAGCTGGGAGAGCTAAGCTAGTTCTTGTTCTGATCTTTTTTTTTGCTGAACTGTATTGAACTAGCCCTCCTATCAGCAACAGAAACAATGCTGTAGAAAGGCCTGCAGAAAAGCTTTATTTATCAAAGAACACACCCAACATGGTAAAGTCGAAATCTGATTGGATAAAAATATGAAAATCAACTACATGGTCCTGATGGGCTTCAACAGCAGACGGTTTTCACTCGGAATTCTGAAAGCCCTAGTCTACCCGGAGACAACACAGATGAAAAAATATTATTGGATAAAAGCTTTCATTTATATGAGCTGCGCTAAAAGCAAGGCAACTGAAAAGAACGTACTGTAGCAATGAAATCACCATATAGACTAATTTAAGTGAACTTTGTAAAATATATATAGTGTTAATGAAAAAATATATTAAAATACATTTCTGATTATCTTTGGGCCTACAGAGAAGACCTTGCAGGCCCTGACGCCCCACCACTGGTCATGGGTCCTCCCGCAGTGTAATGACCCAAAACGTACCTCAAAAAGTACCAAAAAATGGACTGTTCCGAAGTGGCCTTCTATGAGCCCATTATTTGTTAGCATCATGCTAGCAACATGTTAATCATGCTAATGTTTTGCTAAAACAGGTTAGCATCATGCTAGCAACATTCTAATTATGCTAGCATCATGCTAGTAACATGCTTGCTAATCATGGTAGCATCATGCTACAGGTCCTTCTCAAGAAATTAGCATATTGTGATAAAGTTCATTATTTTCCATAATGTAATGATAAAAAATAAATTTTCATATATTTTAGATTCATTGCACACCAACTGAAATATTTCAGGTCATTTATTGTTTTAATACTGATGATTTTGGCATACAGCTCATGAAAACCCAAAAGAATTAAAGAAATAGCATATTTTATCTGACCAATAAAAGAAGTGTTTGTAATACAACAAATAAAAAGTCAACCTTCAAATAATTATGTTCAGTTATGCACTCAATACTTGGTCTGGAATCCTTTTGCAGAAATGACTGCTTCAATGCGGCGTGGCATGGAGGCAATCAGCCTGTGGCAAAAAAATATAAATCTATCCCCCACTTTGAGACACCCAAGGAATTCTCTGGTGAACCATTCCCTACATGAGACTGTTCTACAGGATCCATTCTCTATCTTAGTGTTACACTACACTGTTCTACAGGACCCATTCTCTACCTTAGTGTTACACTACACTGTTTTACAGGACCCATTCTCTACCTTAGTATTACACTACACTGTTCTACAGGATCCATTCTCTATCTTAGTGTTAAACTACACTGTTCTACAGGACCCATACTCTACCTTAGTGTTACACTACACTCTTCTACAGGACCCATTCTCTACCTTAGTGTTACACTACACTGTTTTACAGGACCCATTCTCTACCTTAGTATTAAACTACACTGTTCTACAGGACCCATACTCTATCTTAGTGTTACACTACACTGTTCTACAGGACCCATTCTCTACCTTAGTGTTACACTACACTGTTCTACAGGACCCATTCTCTACCTTAGTGTTACACTACACTGTTCTACAGGACCCATTCTCTACCTTAGTGTTACACTACACTGTTCTACAGGACACATTCTCTACCTTAGTGTTACACTACACTGTTCTACAGGATCCATTCTCTATCTTAGTGTTACACTACACTGTTCTACAGGACACATTCTCTACAAATATTTTGTTTCATGTGTTCAGTATGTTGTGTAAAAGAAATGGAAAAACCTATTTCCTTCCAGATTGTCACATTACAAAATGTGGAAGTGTCCAATGGGGGATGAACACTTATGCAAGGCACTGTATATTAAATCTAATCATACTTCTACTATCAAAATCAATATCATAATTTTTAATGTGCTGTGGTCTAGTATTATATTTTATTTTTAATAATTAATATTTTTTATTTAACCAGGGGGGACACATTGAGACCTAGATCTTATTTACAAGTGTGGTCTTGGAACACATCCAAGCAAATGGCACACACACATTCAATACATTACATCAAATAGACATGAACATAATTAGTTACATCAAACACATTCCTCAGAATGAAAGCCTTTGGCCAATGATAGAAAATAACCCCTAGGTACTAAGGCATCCAAACGGAGTACTGACTGGATATTATTTCAGACATTAGGAGCCAGACATGTAAAAGCTGACCTACCAAGATCTGTCCTTACCAAGGGAGTCATTAAGGTTATATTTGCATCTGACCTAACATTATGAACCTGGGCTCTGACCTTCAAAAGAGATGACAAGTACATTGGACGTTTATGGAGGAGAGCTTAATAGACAAACAAAGAATAGTGCAGTAATCTACGGGTCTTTAAAGAGGTCCAGACAACCTTTTGGTATAATATGCAATGAAGGGTATTAAAACTGGCAGATGTAATAAAAGTAAGGGCACTATAATAGACTGAATCAAGGGATCTCAAGGTGGTTAATAATGCATTTTGGTATATAGTACCTCCATAATCAAGTACAGATAAAAAGTAGATTGAACTATTAACTTCCTATGTGTGGAGAAGCAGGATTTATTTCTATAAAGGAACTTAACTTTACATTATTTTAACATGCTCAGCTACGTGTTTCTTAAAGGATAATTCATTGTCTATCCAAATGCCAAGATATTTGTAAAAAGCACAAGTTCAATTATAGTACAATTCATTGAATGAAGATCCATCATATTAACAACAAGTTTATGATCCTTTGAGAAAATCATATATTTTGTCTTCCCAGTATTAAGAACAAGTTTCAAATTTGAAAAGGCAACTTCACATGTAGTATAGTGAATTGTATTATTGTAGGCTTTGATTAAATTTCCAGTACCCCTGTCTTCTTGGATATCCAGTTAGAACACCGGTGTCAAACCGGTTCCATAGAGGGCCTAGTGCAGGGGTCAGCAACTCCGGTCCTGGAGGGCCGAAACACTTCTGATTTTTGGTTTCTCTTTCCAATAAGGGACTGGTGTATACCTGGGAAAGCAGGTGATTGCAATTAACAACTAGGTAAAAAATCTGAAGTGTTTCGGCCCTCCAGGACCGGAGTTGCCTACCCCTGGCCTAGTGTATGCAGGTTTTCACTCTTACTTGTTCCTGACTGATTGATTAGGTCTTTAATTGGTCCATATATTGACTAAAACTTCAGTGGCAATACATTCAGAGACTTCTATAAGTCTCAGTGGGTGATAATTTGAAGTATTATGTCCTTTACGATGCATAGAAACATTCAGAACAGTGTTGTAATCTTCAAAAATAACCATCTAATTATTAAAAGGCTTTGCATTCAATAACTGTTCTTATTTAAGAAGGGTTGAGTTTCTTACTCTGTGTGGCAGATGTGACTTAGTAAATTAGTTTTCACCATAGTTAAACAATAGCTCGACACTGATTGTCTCATTAACGTCGGGTGATTTATTCTCTTGTCGCGCATTCCTCAAATCTTCTTTCATCTTCATTCTAAATGGAAGAAACAAACCCATAGCCTTCGGGAGGTGGAGAGGATAGTAATTGCACAAAACAACCAGTGATTTGGTATTTCAAGGTCTTGTAGTAAACTGTGGTGCAATTAAAAGGCACATTTCCTCCAAGGTCTGTGTTTCATTTGTGTTGTAATGTTTCTGGTCATCTTTCCAACCCTCTTATCTACATGTGTCATTGTCCTGTATTTGGATTGCTGTGGACAGAAGGAAGATGGATTTACAGTCTACTGGGGTTTTTAGTAAGAAAGATGCAATGCACTGATTATTTCCATCCATTGAAAATGCCATCCAGCATGCCTAAGCACATTTTAGCTGACCCGAAGCATAGCAAATTTCCTGAACCTTCCTGTGCGACTTTGTGACCCGATAAATCTTAGCAACCTCAAATACTTGGCATGAATCACCTCGTTCTGGAGCAGGTTTGTTGTAGTAAGGCTCATGTTGGGTTTATATGTAGGCATCCATAGTTGCTCACCTAATTATGTAATAAAACAGGCACAAATGCTTTGAAGAACTAAGTGCACTTGTCAGTTTCTTTGAAGGAAAGAGTAATTGTCATGTTCACTACCTCACAAATCAAACCCCTACACGTGTTCCTTTTCCCCAGAGTCTACCCAGCTTCCCCCCTTATATTTCTGACTCCTTGATCCCCAGCACGGGTTGCTTGCGTCAATCACACACATCTGGAGTTGATCAGGTCCCATGGTCCCTGGGGGTCTTCCAGAGCTAAACGTCTCTGTCTAGCGATTTAGTTTCCTGGAAGCTGTGGGCACCTAGTCCTGTCTAAACCTGAAATTATTGTACCCTTCTTTTTCTTGTTTTTGAACCCAAAAAAGCTCAGTCTGTGTATCAAATTAGCTACAATATAAAACGACACAAACTGTTTGCTATGGCAGTTTGACTTGACTTAGACAGGATGGCATTACTTCCTTACAAGCTCTGCCTTGCAGACATTTGCTTAATATCTACGGGGCTGTACTTCAATGGTAAAATATGCTGAAATGCAAATATGTGTGTGTTGGGGCGTGTTTGTGTGTTTCTGGTATTTTATTCTCAATAAAAGCAGTGATGATGAATGTTTGTTTTGCATAATATTATGAGATCGTATGGACGGCCCCTTTCCCATTTGAATCGTTACCTTTTAGTAACGTCTCCGTTCACGCTCCTTGAACTCAGTCAAATCTGACAGTATATGACTTCCTATTTCCTGTGCAATGTATATGCAGTAAAAAGACAGATGCCTTGCTCCAAGGCAGTAGAGCTAAAGAATATGATGTCCTGGACACTACGTCCTCGTCCTAACCTGTGCATCTCAGTCTACTTAGACTTTATTATTAGAATTTTTATCACATTGCTAACAAAAACTTTTTTCTCTATTTTATATAACATAAAAATCCTAACTAGTTCTCATTCCTGGGTACTGGTATGCTTCATGTCTTTACAGCATATTAGTAAGGTTTGCGTACATTTACATTTATGGAAGCAGATCACAATGGCGAACCGGACATCAGGTTCATAGTTTTCCTGTTGTGTAGAAACCTAGACTTGCCTGTGTTTGTTAGTTTACATCTGAAAATCATTGAGTGAACAATTTGCAAGTCATTTGAATAGCTACTCTTATTCTTTTGTTCAGGATTTAACGCACATACACACTGCATATAGTCACTATAGATTATTCATAAATCTCTATACAGTAAATTTAATTTCTAATTGGTACCTGGTAAATGGTTTCAGATAAACCACCTTTAGAGGAATGTTTCAAACCCATACTGTACGTACACATCACACATCACTGCAGGCATTTAAATGAATACATAACTTTATTTAAATAAATGCTTTGTCATAACAAAAAAGACAAAGGTTTAAAGAGTACATAAATTACAAGTTGAATAAATATACACAGTGATATTGTTTTATAATTTGAGATTTTTTTTTGTTTTCGTTTCATGAAGAGTTCCAAATGCTGACCATTTTCTGTCACTACGCTGCGCCCACCAATGACTCTTTTTCCCCCAAACCAGTTAACTCCTCATGTTATTTAGATAACCGATTGATTTTGTCTCGTTTCAACAACCAAAACGTTATGCATTCAGGAAAAAAAAGCTGCAGTTACTACTGTAGTATGAACTGTGATTATGAGTCTACAACCAGCGTGGAGACAAGGAATCTGAAGAAGGCACTGTTAAGAGTTGAAGACCAATATAAATCACACAACAGGCACCGGCTGACGGCTAGCACCAAGAAGAAAATGTGTAAAGAATTTGAATGAGTCATGTTTGAATGACGTAAAATGTTTTGGGAACCCATCAGGGATTCAATATCTTTATTCACAAACAAGAGAGCCTTAAAAATATTTATTGAAGCACAGTTATACTGCGTTTTTTGCAGTCTAAGTGGCCAACTGCTTCAGTAGGCTTTAGATTCTGTTTAAATGGAAGGTGGACATTCATTTCCTTCAGATTCCCAGGTCTCCTTTTGTCTGTTTCTAACTGTATCTACTGTCATGCAACTGGACACCCCTATGAGATGGGGCGGTTAGTTAGGCCCTGCATTAGAGACCACTGTCCATGGTGCTGTCTCTCGGTTCTCCTACCTCACTAGTTCTTTCTCTCCTGCCGTCTCTCTCCATTCTTCTCTATATTTCTTTCTCTCCTGCCGTCTCTCTCCATTCGTATCTATATTTCTTTCTCTCTGTGCTAGAGTCTGTAGGAGCAGATAAAGTGGGACTGTTGTGTAGTACTGTGATTACTTATCCCGTTATCCTTATTGGACGTAAGTGATGCATTTCCCAGGCATGGGCCAGACGAGCCCCTGTCAAACAATCATCCAGCGGGCCTTTTACCGGCCTTAACCTGTAACCCACTAAATGTTTAGCTTATTTTATGTTTCTACTCAGGCGGCACTGTTACAGGACGTTGTCTGACGATATTCATATCATGTTGTAATTGTTTTTAACTTCTTTAAGTGCAAGCTACTTTCAAAGTGGACCAGAGTAGGGGTGGACAGCGTGTGGAAGAGCCTTGTGATATGGGGCTGTCACAGGGACATGGAAAGTTCACTTCCAAGTATGATAATATCACATCACTACTGGACAACAGACAGAACTGAGGTTAACGTGTTGTCTGTTGATGGTGTTTCCCCCTTCGCACCTTCCGTAGTAACTAGGACTATTTAAGCTGGAATCTGACGGCTTAAAATGTCTTTTCCATTGTTTCTCTGACAACCGCAGAGCTTGGTACTCTGCCTGCCCACATATGTGCCTCTGAATTCCTCCGTCACTTGGCTTATACTCTCTGGCAATCAAGTACATTGGCAGTCAACTTTGAAAGCAATATTGTAGCTTATCGGTGCTTTTGAAAGAGACCGGGCAATTTTGGTCTCAAACGCGGAGAGGGATTATGGAAAGATTCATAACGTGTTCATCACATATTACAAGAGCAGTGTCACATCCCACTGAGTAACTCATTGTCTGAACTATTCCTGGGTCTCTTGTGGAGGCCACAGACCTGCCCCCCTGGTGGCCTTCCAGCCAAGCCACCATGTCACATTCGCGTCACCATTCAAATGGGGATTTGCATGTAGAAAGGCACTGCGACTCGCACACAGATGGGCATAAAAGTACTCTTTCGACCAAAACTGAACGTAGTGTGTCCCTTTTCAGCGGAAGGAAAAATGCTCACCGTTTCCAAACGGCTGTTATGAAAAGCGAGCAGAGAAAGAGCAAACAATTCTGTAGTGTGGCATGCAAGTAAATGTAGAATAGGATTTAGCTTTTACGACTGTCTTATATTCAAATAAGGATGGCCAGGTGTCATGGAACTATTCAAATTGTTTACAGGCTGAAATGCACATGTCCATTCTCCATGCACCTGTACAATAGTGTAGATTGTTTTCTTAAAAAAAACATTCAATAATCTATAGTTAAAGTAATACACCAAGTATACACCGTAGCGGTTAGAGAACCACTTGGTTAAGGAAGATGGCTCAAAAGTGGGCAGTTACTACTTCACTGAAGGTAAAGGAAACCATAGAAACAAAACCTCATAAGACTGTACCGTAGAGCAACTGGCGCAAAGAGAAAACGGTTAGCCTAACAGCTGGATGCAAGTCTGCAAAATTCTATATCCTTTCTCTCTCAAAGTTTGACCATAAATCAGAAACGAGGGCATTGTGCCAGTAAAATACTGGACTCTACTGTTGTTCAGTCAAATTTTAATAAGTCCCAGTTGTTGGTTCAATTGATCGCTGGGGCACAGCTCTGATTTGTTGAGAAAATAGGCTGTTTGTGGCTGTTTTCCCTTCACCAGCAGGGGCATTGTTGCTCTGCATGGCAGTGTCTGGTAAGAATAGGCACAGTTGGCATATCAGGCTACAGAGTCTAAAACCCACTTTTGTCTGTAATGCTTATTATGTCTCTTGTTGACCCAGAGACATGGGTTTCATAGTGGAAGAAAGCCATCCGAAAGACTTCAAGCACCAGCCATAATGATTGTAAATGTTGTGACAAAAGGAAAAAGGAACATTCTTTTGTAAAAGGCTCATTCTGTCTTTTCTCCGTCACACACACACACACACACACGGACGCACACACGCACACACACAGACACACACAGAAACACAAACATAAAAACAAAATACACTCTCACAAACACTCTCATCCAAGCAATGTCCCTATTCATAAGTGCTTTGACAGAACCAAATATTCAGAGTCAATATCAAAAGCGGGACCTTATGTTGTTTCCATTTTTCTTTTTCTGGGGGTGGGACAAAAAAAATACATAGCTCTGCCAATGTAAGGTCTACCTGCTCAAAATCAATAGACGTGAAAGACCCAAACCGTCCTGTTTAGTCCCAATGTGCTTCATATTGTTTTTCTTTCATAATTTTTGTTAGATTTACATTTTAAATAATTTGGTGCTTATACTGCAGCTTCTATAAAAATATATTCATGGTACATATTTTCATGACTCGTTAGGAAGGATCGCAGGGATTTACTAAGGACTCAAAACCTGCTGGGTTCCATATTTTAAAAGATAACCGTTGGGTCCCACCTGCCAACAGCCCCCCCCACCCCCCAAAAAAAGATTTCACGTCTCCTTTTTTCAAGCCTGTCCTTTCGTTCATTTGATTTGCTGTTCATTTTTGTATAGAAAATCTAAAAAAAAGTGACTGTAGGGCAGAGCAGACAGGCGAGAGGGAAAGGAGGAGGCGGGGCCCTGGGTCAGGTGATCAGGAAAAGGGCGGAGCCGTCTAGTCACTCGTTGTTGTTGCTGCTGCTCTCTAGGTCCTTGCACTGGATGTCCCCCCCGCTGTAGTCTGTGCCGGGCAGCTGCACGCCATACTTGTCTACACACCAGCAGATGCCACGTTTCCTGCCGCGCGACGGCTTGCACTGGGTGGGCGATCAAACCAGGAGGGGATGGAGAGAGAGAGAGAGAGCGAGAAGAGAGATGGACATTGTAAGCACACATATCATTTCAGAGAATTACGTGGCACATCAATAGTGCACAGTAGACAATGTACTGTGATGAAGAAGACATCCCTCACCTGTTTGCGTTTGAAGAAGCCCTTTCTGTCACAGTTTGGGAGGTACAGGGACAGGGCCATCACCCTGGAAGTGTCCTTCATTCCCTGGATGATACCATCCAACTTCCTCCGGCAGGGACCCTGTAAAAAAAATGCACAACCAAAATAAGCATCCTCTCAGAGACAGTAGTGTGTGTGTGGATGAACACACTTAAGGCCTATTGAGAATATAACAATTAAAAAAAGTTGGATGTACTGTACACTTGCAATTACACTGTCCTTGACCTATCAAATCATTCTGTGGAGGCCTAGCTTATCTAGGTAGTTGGCTAGCTTGATTGTTTATTTTCATTATATATTTAGTTGACTACAGTTGTTTTTTAGGCTGGTATCAAGCAAACGTTAATCATTCGTTCATCCACAGGGAGTTAGCAGCGCCATCACAGTATTACAATATGCTGAAACATCTTGTTGTCTGTGTTGGTACTTACAAACTCTGGCTCGCGTTTGTCAAACTCTGGCTCGCGTTTGTGTAGTGCGGGGTAGTCCATGGGGTCAGAGTGCACTTTGGCTGAGGCACGCTTGCGGTCTTTGTCTTTGCGCATGGCAATGATCTTCTTGCTGTTAATGACCTCTTTCTTGGGGAGAAGAGGCACTTTTGCAGGCTGAAGTTGATCCTCTGAAATCTCAGTCGTTATTGTTTCCTCATGTTCAAGAGAATCACGATCTACAGAGGGACAAAAGATATATACATGCATTATCTAAAACAGTACATCACATTTACTTATAATGATTTATAGTTTACAGCATTGTCTAATGAAGGGCAAATCGAAGAAAGTTAGCTTAGTTCATGCTTAGATCATGCTTAGTTAATGCTGACTTAAAATGAAAATGTTGTGGCAGACACACAGTAACTATTTTAGTTGATCTCAACATGTTTCCACCATAAATGACGTCCCTCATTTCCCTGTGTGAACAATAAACATTCACATTTTTCACAGATCATACATGAAGACATTATTTACATGGTTTGACATTAGTCATCATTTTATCCAAAATGACATGAAGTGTACTAATTTTAAGAAAGCTAGGCGCGACAACCACACAACATGGTTACTACGGAACCAGCCCAAGGCAAGACTGAAAGGCCCCTTTTCCACCTTGCTACCCCCCTAGGGACAACAGTCCTTGGGGTACATATGGAGGTTCCAGCAGGCTAGCCATTTGGGGTACTGATCCTTTATCCCTGCTCCCCTAACACTCCCTCAGGGCTCAGCCCACATAAGCCCAGATCTCCAGTCTGCAGGAGGTTTTCTGAGGCCACAGAGATGAGTGCTAGTCTTTCAAAAGCCTTTGCCAGGACCTAACTGTCAAGCGGCTGTGGTGCCAGTAGACGACCGGCTATATATATTTATTCTGCAAGGAAACCCGTGGGTAAATGCTTCGGTGAAAGAGGACCGGCCCAACCAGAACACTGTTTGAAATCTAGGGCTGAGTGTACAGGAAGAGTTGGAGACAACTGTGAGGTATCGACAGACACCTGACAAGGTGCATAGTGAAAGAATATTGTTACAACAATTTTCTTGTTATCAGGTTTAAGTCATGTCTATTGGTCTATGAACTATTAACTAAGTACCAGGTAATATGGTTAAAAAAAGAGCCAAGCCACATCATTTTTGGAGACAGAAATATTTTGATTATAAAGATATCAGCAGGCCCACATTGACGTCAGCCTCGTAGGTATAGAGTGATGAAGACACCAGTTGTTTTACATGTACGTCAAATGATGAAGATGCCTAAATCCTTCAATAGGCTTTTCAGCTGTGTGTTTCATCTGCTCAAAGTCTTGTCAGGTGGTCTGGTTTCAGATGTGTCCATTCCAGCAGAATAATCAGACAAAAAATTTCCTGCAAAAGTGGGCAGGGATGTCTGGGGGAGGTGGGGGGTGAACGGAGGACGGTAGTTACCAGAATTGAGACCCTGGGTTCTGCAATGCAGTCCTCGCTTTGAAATTAATCTTACAACTCATGACTTGGCAGGCAGCTCACAGTGTGTGTATGTCTCTCCTCGCTCAGGTTGCCAGGGCCATAAAACACTATAAATAATTATGTCAAATGGCTAGATGCTTGGGGAAAATCCTCAGTTCAACCAGAATTCAAAGTACCACACATGTCAGTGCTGCGTACTACGTTAAAGTTCCTCAACTCAAGATGTCAGTGCTGCATACTACGTTAAAGTTTCTCAACTCAAGATGTCAGTGCTGCGTACTACGTTAAAGTTTCTCAACTCAAGATGTCAGTGCTGCGTACTACGTTAAAGTTTCTCAACTCAAGATGTCAGTGCTGCGTACTACGTTAAAGTTTCTCAACTCAAGATGTCAGTGCTGCGTACTA
>JACXGM010000635.1:0-42996 GCA_016801145.1 Umbra pygmaea | reverse complement strand
CAAATTGGACACATCTTATCCTTTCCCTTGACAAATACCACACACTTCATTCATACGGCGACTAACTTGTCAAGGAAAGCTCAAGACACATTTAATACATCATATCCCAGACAATTAAGCATCTTTCGAAAAGACTGCCAAGTGTCATAATGTGTGACATGTGCTCTAGTCACATTTTGCCTAATAGGAATTGGGTGGAGAAATATAAGATTGAGGAATATCAGCACATTGTCAGCATACTGACATTATTGCACTCCAGTTACAGCAGTGGTAGGATTTGGGAAGAAGCCTGTTAGCTTAAGAAAGTAGTGAGTATGGGATATGAGTGCCCGGCTACTTGGGTGCATTGGTTTTATTCAAGGACATAGTGTGTCTAATATCGGATAGTCCATTTGGAATATTTGATGGTGGAAGAGTTTACCTGAATTGATTCGAGGGCAACATTGAAATCTCCCAACCGTTTGCTTTGTATGAGCACTATTGAAAAGTTCTGTTTAAAAACATTTTTGCATATCGGTCTCCATAGTCCGAATTAGTTAAAGTGCTATTTTGCTTTGGATACACTTTCTGTTCCTGCGATTCAAGACATGGAGACAAAATGTACCCATGTGGAGCCAACAATACCCTGAGTGTAGCCTGTCTGCAGACAACAGAGTATCCTGCTCTCTCGCTGCCTGTTTCTAAATCAAGAAATTTGCCTTTTCTGAAGTGGGCTCTTCGCTGCAGCCGCAGAAACTCAGTTTTTCCATGCTCAGGGTCTCCAGTTTGTAAAGGAGGCTTAGTAGGCCTGTGTTAAAGTATTGAAGCACTGCCAAGATGCTGGCCAAGTGCCAAGACACCGTGGTCACGCTCAGCCCCTCCCGCCGGCCCAGGCTGAAGGGGTAGTATCGCTGTACCCCTGTTCTCGCTAAAGTTTTCATTAAGGAGGAACAGAACAGTCACAAGAGGTGCACCCGATACGCCTGTGTTTAAAAATTAACATGTGCCTGGAGGGCAATTATGCTTCATTAATATCCCACATTTCTTGCAGCCCGGAAGCCTGAGCATGAAAGGCAAGCTACTCTTCTTTCAGCCGATATTTCGCGAGCTCAACTGATCTTTACGACTTTAAAGGGATGCGCCATAGGATGGAAAATGTGCCACAACGAGTGGCTTAAGTTGTCTTTCGCTCAAACATCGAACACCCTGGTGTGTTCTAGTCTGTGACATCAAGACACCCTCGGAAATTAAACGTTTAGTAGTCCCTAAAGTGTAGAGTTTAGGGAACGGGGGGGGTATAACACAGTGATAACAGTACAGGAGGTACTCCGTCATTATGTTATACAACACTGGACTCTGCTGCTTGATCAAGTAAATTCCAAAGATTAGGAGACCAACTGTTGATGATGTTGTTTATCACTGTTCATTTAGAAAAACATATTTCAAATAAAGCTGACAAACACCTAAAAATGTAACTGGGAATTTTTTTTCCAATATATCGGATTTCATATTTCCGTGTCGTACTTCAAACAAAGGCCTTGTAATATGTAAACTTTTTGAGTTACAGGACGCATTCTTATATTTTCCTGTATGGGCGCTGTGAAGGCCAAGGTTTCACATTGAAGGCATATGCATTTTTAGACTCGGCCAATGCTTGGGTCTTCCAACTTGATGATTGGTCTCCAAATTGGTCACTAGAAATGATCAGCCAATGAAGTTGAGTGGTCCACCCAGCTGACTGGGTTATTAGGAAAGAAGAACTGTAGAGCAAGTGCTGGTGGATAATCTGATCATGGCTAAACAGTGTAGTGGTTAGATTATTGGGTTGGTAGCTGTGTGCCCTTGAACAAGGCACATTACCTTAATTGCTCCAGTAAGTAGCTCTACACAGGAGTATTTCATAAATTACTCAAATGTAAAAACAATTATTGATTCCCTGATTATTATGTTCATTGTCATGTTTAGAAGGCATTTTCTCAAAGCAAAACTGATGAGCATTAGTAGATTGATTATGTCTCCAAAACAAACTCAACAGATTAAATTTATGAGCTTGTTTAGAGTGTTTCCTTCTGATAGAAAAAAGATAAACCTCATGCTAAAAGGTGATAACATTTTATTTACACACCCTTTGACATGCAGCTCTAGATGGACATCAAGGCCAGGCTTCTGCTTTCTTCAGTAAAGTATTATTTTTTTAACGTTATTTCTGTCCCATATCCTGGGATTCTTTGCACTAAATTAAAACCCAATCAGCCCAATTTGCAGGAAACACCTTTTCCCAAGGTACTATGCACACTAAATCGAAAACTGAAAGATCCCTTGTCAGTATGAGTCTCCTCCATCTAGATCATTTGACCCTGCCACTCTTGTAATCACTGTGATGAAATATTTTCTCTTGAGGTAAAATAAATGTTTGACAGCAGAGTTTCACAATGTCACAAATTTTCTGTAAAGGCCTAATTTTGGGATGAGGTCACATGTCACATTTGGGTTGTTGTTTTTTGACAATTCAAATTATGAGATGCTGAGTGTTTTCTGGGTAACTGTCACCATGGTAATGTAGATATATGTAGCACATACTTCAGCTAGCACCGGACATATTCTGTCCACTGTCTATCTGCACAATCCACACATTTTGCCAGGGACACAAATTAAATGAGGTGATGATGCAAAACTCACAATGATGAGGTAAGGATGTCTATTATTCTCGCTCTGCAAAGAAACATGAGACAGGCATTTTTGTCAAGTTCGTGTCAACACCTTTCAATGAGTTAAGCTCTTCTGTGGGAAGTGATCAGCTTCTTGTGCACTTCTCTGAGTTTGTGCCTGTCAGGACACTTTATTTAATAAGTATAAACGATTACAATAGTTTTAGTCAAGTTGCTAAAGATTTAATGTTCTCTACCAAACACTACATTGGTGCTGGTTTGGAACATTGTATTGCTGGAACCGGTTAACATTGCCTAAACACTTTTGGTTAAATTGCGCCTGTTCCTGAAAGCCGGCATGTTGAGTTCAATGCCTTTGGAGTCCAATGTTTTCTGACAAAAGAGCCTATTGTGTTAGCTGTTTATCTCCCTAGCTGTTCCTGTCATAGAGACATGGCAGATTGATATTGGAAGATTTCATTCATCCATGCACTAGTTTGAGCACATTGCAGTGTTTTTTAGATACGTTAGAATGGAAATGTGTTTCCTAACACAAGTGTCCAACAGCATTGTAGAAGCCCAACACGTACTCCAAAGTATGCATGTTGTAAGAAAGACAAAATCTATCTCACCAAGACATCTAAAATGGGATTTGTTGATGAGGGACAACTATAGAGCAATAAAGTAGCAACGCACAAAATAACTAACTAACTAGCATGATGGTATTGAACTGATCTGTTTGATAAGGTCAATTGATGTACAGTAAAATAAGAAAATATTTACGGTTACTTTTAAACCTTTTTTTAACATTACTGGGGCGGCATCTTACCCAAAACAATAGCAGGGATAAAGACTACTTAATAATACTCTTGGTGCTTTCAAAGTACAGTGCGCCACAAATCACTTGGCACATAAATTAAGTTGTCAGGCTAGCACCACATGGTCTGCCAGCGTTTGTTATGTTACATCATCAGTGTAAATGATGATAATACGAACAGGTGGCTAAAGAGGCGTCTTTGCATTAGCTTGTGATAGCAATAAAAGCAAATAGGAACAGAAAATATAAGCTGTAGGTGTGAGTCTGTCTTTTCTCTGACTTTCATAAAAAATAGCAGCCTCACTGTTGCCAATTAACAGCATTTTAAGTTTGTTTGTTCTGAATGGCTAGGTACAGTATGCGGAATTAAATTACAATCCACAGATCAAACTGCTTATACTGCAAGAATGTCATATCATTCCCTGGTTTACAGAACCCTGTATTTTGATGTTAATTAAAGCCCAATGTGTTTGTTCCTGTGCAAGTCAATGTTACTAAATGAGTACACTCACTTTAATCAGCTTCTTGTTCCTTGGCAAAGGCCAATCTGTTCAAACATAAGGCTCTTTCACGAGTTCAAGGAGCAAGAGGCTATTTGCCATGGAGTCATATCTGTTGGCAGGCCATCCATTCTTCGGGTCTAACACAGTGTACTGAGTGGCACGCAACACAAACCAGCCTCCATATGTCCAGCTATCAGAACAAAGCACCATTCCTTTAGAACCGAACCATACAGTCAGCAGAGGATGGTATACCAGACCCATGCTGACATGAGGAAGACACAGAACAGGCTTGTGTAGTTTGGAAGCATTGTGTTAAATTATTATATCCATGTTATGCCAATACAGACATAATTAAATGCCATTCCCTCACATATCCAGATTATGCCTCCTAAGCGGTACTCCCATCTTAAACTAACTATATTTGATGAATACACTTCATATTGTTACTGTCTGAATAAAACCTAGCAACTAAGCTTTAACCATTTCTATGTGTTCACATTTCTTATAAGCAAGACACTCCGTGAATGCAGCCCTAAAAGACAATGTATGCAAAATAGCTTCTGCATATTCAAATTCGTGTGTTGATATAATTTTTTTACCATTCTAAAAAGGATCCGTTTTGGAGATCAGTCAGCGAATTTACAGTATGCTATACACAGTATATCCTTTATAACAACATGCTAATATTGTAAGTCTGTCCAAATTTGACTTTTTCTGCTGTGACACAGTATGATGCAATGACCACAGCTCTTGGTCCTCTAAATCTGTCTTCGGACACTTGACCTGTCCCCTCAGACTGCCCTGCTCAGCTGGCCAGAGCTGGCTGAAACCGTACCCGGCAGGACACCAGAGGCTCGTGTCTAATTCCAGTCGGAGAACTTGAAGGACAGCCCTTTCAGAGAAGAGCGACGACCGTTCTGCTGAATCACTGTGCCTCAGCGCTCAGCCTGGCAACGGGCGAGAAAGACGGATGCGCTCCGGTTACCACTCGGAGCATGGGGAGAAGTCAGTGTTGAACTTCACACACATCAACAGAGGCATGCACGAATGACTGAGCGCGCACAGACACGCGGACACACCTACACACATTTCAGAGGGCCAGTACAGTCACAGGGTCAGAGTTAAACTCTACAAGAAATTATTAATTTCAGTGATGCACTGCAAATATTTGGTGTATTTTACGCGCGGCCTTGCTATCTTTACCACAGACAATTGTGGCCTCTGGAATGAGGTTAACGTTATAAAAATATTGATCAATTCATGTCGACCAGGGGGCTTACTTCATGTACTGTAGGGTGAGTCTTCCAAGCTTGCCAGGCAAAGAACAACCCAGCGGCATGAATCAAAATAACTTGTCACCAAACATGTATGTAGCTTACTACAGTATGCCAGGTCAAAATGTAAATATTGCATCATCTAACATTTAAAAGTAGGCAATGTTTGATTAACTCAGCTTGCTCCATACGCACTCATAGCTTTTGAGTGTGTATATACTACACATATACACTACACATATACACCCTCGGATTTAATCTTTGAGTGGTAATCCGACTCTTAACACCACCCATCGGGCCTAAACCTTAATTCAGCTTTAAAAGATCCGTAGCCTCAAGGCATAGAGCCCTCTTCATTCAATTTGCGTATGTGGGGAAAGATATATTTTCTTCCCGGGTGGAAGTTAGCCTACATGTTTGAAAAAATGCAATTGTCCAACACTGTGGAAATGGGATTTTTTTTTCTCATAAAAAGAAAGCAGTAATGCTCGTATTACCACATGCAACATTTTCTCACGTAAGACATAACTAGAGCACAAGAATGGAAGTTCAGACAAGCAAGTGTGTCTGTCTGCGGCGACGGCGAGGCAGGGAGCCCACTAGACAATCATGCAGAGGAGCGCTTTGAGCCAGTCAGTCTACCATAAAGAGCTCCATACAGTCACCGCTGCGCACACCAAATCACTCAAAACTGAACTGACAAGTGCGTCACCACCCACTTATTTCTAATTTTATTTTCAAGCACCGACTTGCACATGTGATGTTGATAGTGATACAAATAGTTATTTAATTACAAACTCAAATCCCGAAAAGATCAACATTCAAAACGACTCCAGTATTTATTTATTTTTCGAGCTTGCTGTAACTATTGTTGACTACGCAACATGATGTTGGCTATTACGTGCACGTGCGTTTCCATTACAAACATTGCAGTCAAGTGTGCAGACCGTAAAGAGTGCAGTAGAACTGCGTGGTATATTAAAAACACAGCGTTCCGATAGGAAAAAAAACGTTAATTCATAGTAATTTCGTTGTAAGTTCAACTGTAGTACAGCAATGTTTTCTGTGCAATCTTTTTTTGTAAGGGATATCATTGCATATAGCTAATGAATAATGCATTATGCGATTGTGAATAACGACTCAAGTTTACAAAGCCTGACGAAATAAGGAAGACAAATAGGACAGTTTACCCATATTAGTAGATCTTTCTGCTACACACCTGTGATGTTATTTAAAATCATGGATGACAAATTAATTGCATTTCTCGCAGCAGTTGTCTTTGAAAGCATGAATTCACATAAATTTAATGCCACGCAGCTCGTGTGCGAGCTGTCGCAGATAGCGTGTTGCTGAACGAGATTTCAATAAAACTGAACACAGGTTTGTATCATATTTAGGTCAATTTCCGTGGCTTTGCTAAAACGCAATAA
Organism: Umbra pygmaea; assembly: GCA_016801145.1. Taxonomy (NCBI): domain Eukaryota; kingdom Metazoa; phylum Chordata; class Actinopteri; order Esociformes; family Umbridae; genus Umbra; species Umbra pygmaea. The sequence goes on along the minus strand of JACXGM010000635.1, from coordinate 36,345 downwards.
TTTACTGCGTCTTACCTATGGGTGGATGGAGAGGTTTGTATCCTTTCTCGTTTGTGCACACTCCCCTGCCATGAAGAAGCGCGTGAAGGGGCTTCTCCTCTCCATTCCGCGGTAAGCAACGCAAGCCATGGGTGCATGTTCCAGTGTAAACGCCGCACGCCTGACCTTCTGTCAGGGCGCAGGTTAGGCAACAACCGCAGCCCGGCTCCTTCACGAGTTGACAACCGACGGGGACCGGGGGACACATCGAGAGAGCCTTCTGGTCGCACGGCTCGCAGGGCACATATGAGCCCAAGCAACCGGACAGTCCCAAGAAAAATGTCACGAGCAGACAAAAACTGAGAAACATCTTTGTTTCTCAATTGATATACCCCAAATGTGAATCGAATTGACAGACAATACCCGTGGGTTTAATTATCCGATGTATAAAGCTAAAAACCAGTTCGCATCCAAATGGATAGAGATCACACTTAAAATATAATATACATTTACAAATTTAAAAAATAATCACAGGACAAGGAAAAAATCACGAAAAGACTACACTTTGGGTTTCAATAATGATATTTTCTTAATTGACTGAAGTGGTATCCTCTCTGTGTTCAATGCAATTATATGCGCAAAACCTGGACTGTTGCCCCTTTGAAATCAATTCCAACACTTTCGCCTCCGAAGAAGTTTTCTTAGCAGACTGAACAACTTCAGGCCAGGCTTCCCTTTATAAAAACCAACCCAAGCCCCTAACTATGAATACGACCAACAGTAGGAAGGGAGGCGCACTTGTTCCATTTCTTGGCAAGTTGCCAACATGTTCAGCAACAGGATCCTTCTTTCACGCTGAAGGCTCAAGTGATGCCAAGTTCGAGGAGCAACACAAGAAACCAACGCAACCTTTAACCAAAACATTTAAATAAAAACACTTCATCTGGAGGCATAATTCGATTCCAAGGTTTGCCGATTGAATAGCCTACGTACTTCGCTTAGCAAGCACACACGTCTTTCCTACCATTAATATATTCCACCCTGTATCACAGATGAAGCGATGCACATACTGAACGCAAGTGCAACGAATGGAAAACCTGTTGTCATAGATCCAAATCGAAATTTGTTTCGTTAAATCTATGGTGTTAAGAGAATTAAGTAACCATGCATTAACTATAGACTTGTATGGCTGGAATCAATGTGGCGTTTTGAGAAACAGACACACGACCTACAATGTCACCAGCTTGTTACGTTACGCCTTAACGCATTGTCTGAATACGCTTGCTACGATAAAAATGCATGCGATTTTTTGTAGGGTACTGTAAGCTTTTGCAGACAAACACATTATCCAACTTGATACCCAGAGTTCAGGGATAGATAATCAACATAATATTTCCCAATAAGCAGTGCAAATGTGCTAATTTATCAGTATGTCTGTTGGATTTCATGCAGTTGTTAAAATGATTTAGACTAGTAGGCGTTGGGGAATGTATGCCAACCATGTATGGCAATGCTATGAGTCCTTGGTTAAGATGATCTCTGTATTGTATTAGATAATGCTCGCTTTGGAAGTCTATTTCACTCTAAAAATAGTCCCACTGTAAAACCTGCACCTGTTCTCTCCATTGAAAACTCTTTCCGATACAAAGGTATAGACAACTGGCTGTTTTAGATAAGCCTGGATTTCAGTTCAGTGTGTAGAGTCTGTGTGCGCACGTGTCTACCACTCTCAGAGGAAAGAGTGGGCGTGGCTACAACCGTTTATGTTGATGGACATAATGTTCTGACAATTCCAATTGAACATAGGAACATCACTTCATACACACAGAGAACTGTGGGATCACTTAAGAATGTGTCTTTCACCATATGTAAACTACATCAGCCAAGTGAAATGTGGTGTTTCCATCTCCGTAGTGTGCAGTTAATACACTCCTCCATTACATTAACCATTGGCCTAGGTACAGATGGTCGTATTCTTTCGACAAATGCTGGCTGAGTGAAGGCTACTCTCTTTAGGAAACCATCTATCCCACTGGCTCGTTGTGCTCCAGTTAGTAGGCGAAGCTTGCTGTAGCCGTGATCTGTTTGAGAGGCAGTTTGACAGCTCCCCACTGGAAGGCGCTGTTATCAATGACCAGAGCACACTTTTGAAATTCACATCAAACACAAACTCTGCTCCTACTAAAATAATCAACAATCAGCTAATCACTGAAATGTCACAGGGCAAAACCACTGCATGCAAAGTTGACAATACAATGGCGTGTTAGGGAGTTTGAAGGCAAACGGGCTGTGCCTTGAATTTTGGCTCCTGTATTCCGAATGCATCTGCAGCAGCAGGGAAGTCAGTGTAAAAAGAGGGAGACAGATGGATTGTACTGCATGTACAGAAATCTTACATGGCTGCTGGAAATACTGAGTTTATTGTGGTTTTGGAAGATTAATATGAACACACTTTTATAGTGATTATGTGATCTATTAATGTGATCTTTCCCTGTAGTGTTTAACTGTACAATTTACATGTACACTTTATGTGTGATGTTTACCTCTATTGTTTACCTGTACTGTTTACCTGTATTGTTTACCTGTGCTGTTTACCTGTATTGTTTACCTGTATTGTTTACCTGTATTGTTTACCTGTATTGTTTACCTGTATTGTTCAACCACGTGTGTAGTTCTGCAAGTAACCTCATGGCACTCCTGGTAGAAGGTATTCTTGAACTTCAGGAGTTTTTTATACACCTTCTGTACCCACACTTCACATATGCATAAGGTATGCTCATTGCATTTTGTCTTCACCGATCAGCTTAACATTTTGACTACCTGGCAAAATTGTGTAGGTCTGTCTTTTGACGCCATTATCCTGCTGAAAGATGCCAATGCCATTAGGGAATACCATTTACATAAAAGGGAATACCATTTACATAAAAGGGAATACCATTTACATAAAAGGGAATACCATTTACATAAAAGGGTGAACATGGTCTGTAACAATGCTTTGGTACAGTAGGGGGTACGTGTCAAAGTAACCTGCACATGAATGGCAGGACCCAAGGTTTCCCAGCAGAACATTTGCCCAAAGATGTACACTGCTTCGCCCGCTTGCCTTCTTCCCATAGTGCATCTGGGTCCCATGTGTTCCCCAGGTAAGTGACGCACACAAACCCAACCATCCACATGCTGTAAAAGAAAATGTGATTCGTCAGACCAGGCTGCCCTCTTCCATTGCTCCATGGTCCAGTTCTGAGGCTCACATGCCCATTGTAGGTGCTTTCGGTAGTGGACAGGAGTCAGCATGGGTACCCTGACTGGTACCATACGCAACAAACTGCAAAGCACTGTGTTCAGACACCATTCTGCCAGAACCAGCATTCACTTTTTCAGCAATTTGAGCGACAGTAGCTCATCTGTGAAATCGGACCACACAGGCCAGCCTTCGCTCTCCACGTGCATCAATGAGCCTTGGTCAGCCATGACCCTGTCATCGGTTCACCACTTTTTCTTCTTTGGACCACTTTTGATAGATACTGACCACTGCAGACCGGGAAAACCCCGCAAGAGCTGCAGTTTTGGAGATGCTCTGACCCAATCGTCTAGTCATCTCAATTTGGCCCTTGTCAAAGTAATTCAAATCCTTACACTTGCCCATTTTTCCTGTTTCTGACACATCAACTTTGAGGACAAAATGTTAACTTGCTGCATAATTCATCCCATCTACTGACAGGTGCCACAATGCCAGATTATCTACTGACAGGTGCCAGATTATCAGTGTTTTTCACTTCACCAGTCAGTGGTCAAAATGTTATGGCTGATTGAGTCAGCCGTAATAATAGTTAGTGGGTGGGATATATTAGGCAGCAAGTGAACATTTTGTCCTCAATGTTGATGTGTTAGAAACAGGAAAAATGGGCAAGCATAAGGATTTGTGCAACTTTGATAAGGGTCAAATTGTGATGGCGACTCGGTCAGTGCATTTCCAAAACTATAGCTCTGGTGGAGGGTTCCTCGGCTGCAGTGGTCAATACCTATCAATAGTGGTCCAAGGAAGGAAAAGCAGTGAAACGGCGACAGGTTCATGGATATACATAGGAAGCGAAGGCTGGCCCGTGTGGTCCGATCAAACAGATGAGCTACTGTAGCTCAAATTGCAGCAGAAAGGTGTCAGAACACACAGAGCATCACATTTTGTTGCGTATGAAGCTGCGTAGACCAGTCAGGGTGCCCATGCTGACCCCTGTCCACTGCCGAAGTGCCTACAATGGGCAAGTAAGCATCAGAACTGGACCACGGAGCAATAAAAGAAGGTGGCCTGGTCTGATGAATCATGTATTCTTCTACAGCACGTGGATGGCCGGGTCTGTGTGCATGCTTTACCTGGGAACACTTGGCAGGATCTCCTATGGGAATAAGGGAAGCCGGTAAAGGTAGTGTGATGCTTTGGGGAATGTTCTGCTGGGAATCCTGGGGTCCTTGCCATTATGTGGATGTTATTTTGACACGTACCACCTACCTAAGCATTGACGCAGAGTCAGACCATGTTCACCCTTTCATGGCAATGGTATTCCCTGATGGCATTGGCATCTTTCAGCAGGATAGTGCACCCTGCCACAAAGCAAACATTGTTCAGGAATGGTTTGAGTAACACAAAAACAAGTTCAAGGTGTTGACTTTGCCTCCAAACATATCAATCAAAACATGCCAATTGTGTGATTTCAACATACTACATACAGTAATCAATATTATATGGATTTGATGTTGAACCTTCATAAATCCATTCATTATAGTTTGAGCATGGCAGTGTGCTAACTGGAATTAGCTATACAGCCTTGGTATATGGGTAAGGGTTCCCATACATTGTTCCCTAATTTAGGTTCTGTATATGGGTAAGGTTTGTCATGCATAGTTCTCTACTTCTTTGCTCGCTGTTTGTCTCTTTCCCATGGCTCCCTCCTCTGCGTTAACCAGAACCCACATTTACTGCTGTCTGAATGTGGTTTCTATTCCCATCTCAAGGTGTCATGTTTCCTCTGGTCTGGCTTGCTTGGTTCTTTACCTTGGAATGAAAATAAAACTCACCAGAAAATCCCATGTACAGATATCTGGATCAGAAGTCACTGGAAATGTAATCCAGTTAGTAATGAGGAGGTAAACTGTCACAAATGACTCTGGGCTGGCTTTGTGGCCGCCATGGTGTAGAACGCTGCTGCCGTGGCGTTTCTTTTTTCAGGAGTGAAGTGTCTTTCCACTGCAACACGCAGGTTTCAAACGGGATCAGACTGGCTGTGTTGTGGTTTTCTCATGCCAGTGCTAGGCGTAAAAAGTGAATACTCTGTGAGGGTTTTTTGTTTTTGCCTCTAAATTGGTATCCAGTGAAGATTTAGGGAAAGGGAAGTTCCTAAGTAATACTTTACCTTAATTAATCAATTAAATACAAGCTCTGAACCAAAACCTGCATACACTTTGACAGACATATCATACATACTGTAGACTATGCAAACCACTGTTCAAATTTATAGTAGAGAAAAAAAGCTTTTACCTTTAAAGATGCTCAGCTTGATCTGGGTCAGATACTGCCGACAGCAGCTGGTATACAGAGAATTACAGTAGCATTACAGTAGCATTACAGTAGCATTACACTAGCATTACAGTAGCATTAGCCAGAAATCGTTTACCTTTCTAAGACCAAGACCTGGGGCCTCATTTATAAAACTTTGCGGTGGATTTGCATCATAAGTGGCATACGGACAAAACATAGGACGTGCGTATGTACAGAAGTATTCTGATTAATAAAACCGTGCACACGCACGTCGTTTGCCATTTTCCCTTAAATCAACAATCAACTCTAAATGTGGCGCAGCTTTTGCGGATTCATGTCAAGCCCATAGTTGGCCATAAATAGTCAGTGAAACACCCCCCTAATTAATATTAATTGATTGAGAAATCATGGCAAACACACAGAGGCCAACCAAAAGAAGAAACTTCACTCAAAAATGTTGTTGGGGGGCACAGTGTGGCCATTACTAATGCCAACAAGGCGTTGGAGTGGCAAAAGGTTACAGATGCTGTGAATGCCGCAGCCTCAGAAACCCGGACCGTGGATGAAAAAATAAGTGGTCAGACATCAAAGTCAATGCCAAAAAGCGTCTAGTGCTTTGTCGCGAAAGTGTGTCTGCCACGGGTGGGGGAAAGGGGACACCGGAGCTGACCCCTCTTGATGAAAGACTGGCGTCTTTCATTGCAGAATCCCTTCTAAGTGGAGGGGTGAGTGAGGTGGAGGCGGACACTGACACCCCAGATGCACCGGATGATGCGGCACAAGCGTCTCAACCTTCCAGCAGCGGGCGCGTCCTCAACGAAGCCGTCCTGCAAATGCAGAGTGAAGTAATCGACTCGATCAGAGAGGTGGCTAAGGAGTTAAAAGAAATCAAGACTGTCCTGTCTGATATCAACAGCACAATGAGAGAATTTCTGAAAAAACAGTATTAGGTTTCCATAGCTTTTTTGTTCTTCACAAGCAAAGTACCACTTCCAAACGCTGGCTCAAATGCCTAAGGGATGGGGGTCAGGGTCGGGGCCCACTCAGCCATCGGCATCAGGGGGCAAAGCCACGTTTTTAAACTGTGCCACGTTGTGTAGCACAGCACATGCTAGCACGATTTGGCACACCTTTTCAGGAGTGTACGATAACCTCCTTCCAGTGCAGTTGAGGCAGCGCCATCTGCCCTTAAACAGCTCAATAGTGCGCTCCACTATAGCGAAAGCTTGGCTGTGGTTGTAGTGCCTTTCCTCTGCACTCTGTGGGTTGAGGAAAGGCGTAAGCAGCCACTGCATGAGGGGATATCCACTGTCCCCTGCAAGGATAGTGAAGGGTTTAAGACATTGAAGTACAGTAAAAATGTGAAATATGTCTATTAATCAAACATACCTAGAAGCCAGCCATCACGCACAGCACCAGCCTTGAGTCTGCGCCCAACACTGTTGTGTCTTAAAATGAATGAGTCATGGGTTGAACCAGGCCACCGAGCTACTACATTAGTGAGCAACATGTCTGCATCACAAATTATTTGGACATTGATAAAATGAAAATGCTTTTGATTAATGAAAGCATTTTTATTCTCATTTGGTGCCCTTATGGCAACATGAGTGCAGTCAATATTACCAATTACATTTGGGAAAACAGACATAGCTGCAAATTGCGCTTTTTTGTTTACCTGTTCACCCGCCGTGTACAGAAACTTTATGTAATTATGCGACAACTCTATTATACCCATTAACACGTCTGGCATAACCCGGCTAAGTGTTGGCTGAGATATACCTGACCTGTCAGCCAATTCCCTCTGGAAAGTGCCAGTCACCAGAAATTCTGCTGTTGTAAGGACTTGAAGTGGGATTGGCACGGCGTGGTAACGCTGGGCCCAAAAGAGCACAGAGGTCCAACAGGACGGCCCGAGAAAGTCGGAACCGGCCCATAAGCCACTAGTCCTCATTTGCCAGCAAGTCTTCTTGCTGTCTGAAGATGCATTCACTCCGAATTCTTCCATTTGCCACATCTCCTAACAGCACAAGATCAGCCATTGTGCATCAATATGCATTGTGATGGCATCATGGCATTTTATAACCATCCATTTGATTGTGTCTGATAAGCTGCAGATGTTGCTATTAGTCTATTTGTAAACGGAAAATAGTTCTGCACAAATGGAATTTCTTGCAGTTTTCAAAATGGTTAAGACATGCGTCACGAAGGAACACATTTAAAAATGAAACGAACTAAAGGCATATACATTACACCATATGACTTCATTTGCATTCACCCTACAATATCTTTTTATTTTGTTTGTTTTTCACCTCAGATCGATCAAACAGGTGTTTGTGTAGGCTGGTTATTGTAGGAATGGCTTTGTGAAATCTTCATATTATTAATGAGAGGCCGTATTTCGATTTCGTTTACACAACGGTCTGCAGTTTCAGACAGTTTCATGTGTTTCATCCATCTGCCGACGGTGACATTTGTTCTTTCACCCGATTATATGCATACTCCTGGGTCAGAGTTTCTGTGAAGGACCGCACATTTTCCCATCATGTTTGCTTTTTATAAATCCCAATTCTTGCGTAGAGAGCGGCGTATGTCTTCTTTTGTGCATACGCCATGTTTATAAATGAGGTCCCTGAACATAAAGGAGCATATAAACAGCCTCAATAACAACACTTCCCTTACCATATTTGAATGCTTCCACATTTGAATGATTATTTTCAAGTGAAGCATGCGGTGGTGTTTCGTCAGTTAGAAAATATTTACTGTTCATTAATTTCTTTGTGTATACAAACACACACATCCTAAATAGTCTACTTATTTTCAATCAAAACAAAGAACAACATTTTCATAGGGAATGAGATTGTGAGATTAAAGTGGGTGTGAGTCTAAATTTACCCTGTTTGTCAGGTTGAAAGACTGTATATATTTGTATACCTTTCTGTATATTGGTATTGTTGTATTTAACCCAAGACAAAATGCCAATAATTGTGTCCTTGCGTTCTTTGCAGAATTGCATGGCTAATGAATAATCCAGGCCTGATCTGACGGTGACACTTAGCTATTCATCTTCATTGTGCTGTATCAGAGTTTGTTTTTAAGCTGTGGGTATCTCCAGTGATACCTAGCCTCAACAGATGGAGATGGAGTTTGTTTGGAGATCTGAGCCTGTAATGCAGTCCTGCCCTATTTCCTCAGGCACTTGTTAAAATACACAAACCCTTACACATCAGTCACAAATCCATACACATACTTATCAATTTTCAATTATACTGCACATGCAAAGCAAATAATGTGCTCCCAGTTCAGCAACAAATGTGTGCAGAACCTTGGTTCTAAGTAATCCAGGTATCTTCTATCCTGATGAATGTCTGGTGTTTAGGCCATGTTCTAATGTAGGGCCCCACTGTTGGAGAGATCAGAAATAAACCACAGTAATTCAAAATACAAAGATTTGTGTGTATCTGATGCTAATGAAGAGTACCGGATCACTATGATTTCACTGTGATTAGATAACATTGACAGTTGTATCAAAATTATTCAATCCCCATAGCAAAGCAGGTTTATGGTCAAAATGTACAGACTTTCAGCTGCTTGCAATGAACAAATCAAACTGCAATTGAAACAGCCCAACATAACAAATGCTTCAAGTGGTTTCCCCAACTGAAAATGACTTATCCATTCTCAACATTATTCCACCCCTTCATGGGAAGCATCTTTAGTACTTAGTAGAGCACAATTCTGCAGTTATGACCTGCTGCACTTGAGATGCAGAGCCAGACACCAGCCTCTGGCAGGGTTCCTGAGGAATCTTAGCCCATTCCTCATGAGCCATGGCCTCCAGTTCATTAATATTATTGGGTTTGCGTGCAACAACTGACTTCTTCTAAATCCCACCAGAGATTTTCTATGTGGTTCATGTCAGGTGACTGTGATGGCCACTGTAGAATTTTCCAGGACTTTCACTGGAACCAATCTTTGGTGGAATTTGAGGTATGCTAGGGATCATTGTCTTGTTGGAAGTTCCAATGACGCCCAAGCTTCAGCTTCCTCACAGATGGCATGACGTTTTTTCCTAGGATTTCCTGATGTTTCAATGAATCCATCTTGCCTTCCACATGCTGCAGGTTTGCTGTACCAGAGGATTCAAAACAGCCCCAGAACATCACTGAGCCACCACCATGCTTGACCATTGGCAGGGTCTGCTTTTCAGCGTATGCTTCATTCTTCTTCCTCCAGACATACCGCTGATCCATCGTTAATTCCAGTTGTGTTTCAATGTACTTTTCAAAGCTCTAGAGTACTCATAGGTGATATAGACCATACCTTGGCAGTCTTACATTTTGTTTATTGAACTGAAAAGTCTGTATAATCAGAAGCCTGTCTGTGTAGCCATTAGTCTGTCAGTTTATATTTATTATTATTATTATTAAAGCTGCACAATGTAACTTTCCATTAATTTGTCCTGTTGGCCTGAATGTTACATAATTTCTTAAAACAAATATTTTATATAAATGTTTTTACTGAACATAGCAATAATACAGGGGCAATATAACACATTTCTGAAAATACACATTATTATTTTGTCCATAATATACATTAATTCCTAAAAAATGATATTTTACACTAATTTTCCTGTAGGCGATGCAAATGACAGTCAGTATAATTTTCAAGTCACCAAATGTCCAAATTATTATGCACAACAGAGTTTCAAAATATTTTATAGGTTGTAATGAACTGAAAATGGTAATTTGTTGAATTTTCAGCATTAGGAGGTCATATTTACTGAAATCAAAAGCTAATTCAATCAAACAAATCTTAACAGGGCAAGTTACATGTTAACATAGGACCCCTTCTTTGATATCACCTTCAGATTCTTGCATCCCATTGAACTTGTGTGTTAATAGAGGTTTGCTGCTTAAATGTCTTTGCAGGATGTCATAATAGCCTCCCAGATCTGCTGTTTTGATGCGAACTGCCTCCCACCCACATAGATGTTCTGCTTGAGGATGCTCCAAAGGTTCTCAATAGGGTTGAGTTCAGGGGGCGATGGGGGCCACACTCTAAGTTTCTTTCCCTTTTTGCACATAGCAGTCAATGGCACAGAGGTTTTCTTTGAAACATGAGATGGTGCATTGTCATGCATTAAGATGATTTTGCACAATTTGTCTTTTTGCACCATGGAAGAAAGTGGTCATTCAGAAAATCTATATACTTTGCCGAGGTCATTTTCACACCTTAATGGTCCCTAAAGTGGCCTACCAGCTCTCTCCCAACCAAAGGAGCCTACCAGCTCCCTCCCCATGATTCCAGACCACAACATGACTCTGCCACCTTAATGCTGATATCGCAGCATTATTGGGACATGGTTGCATCTCATATACCTGTTTGCTGCTTTGTAAAGGCATTTTAGCATCTGCTCTCTTAATCCGATGAATTTGTCTGGCAGTAACCTTTCTCATTATGCCTTCATCTGCACAAACACGTCTGTCTGAATCAGCCACAAATCTCTTCACAGTGCGATGAACACACTTACGTTTTCGAGAAAAATATCATATATATATATATATATAATATTTTCATACCTCGTCCAAGGCATTGCACTATTTGACACTTTCCATAGCAGAAATATCCCCTTTCTATCCCATATTGCTTGAAAGCTGTGGCCTGCTTAATAATGTGGAACATCCTTCTTAAGTAGTTTTCCTTTAAATGGACTCACCTGGCAAATTAATTATCACAGGTCTCTAAATTTGATTTCAATGATCCAAAGAGCCCGGAGACACAATACCATCCATGAGATTGATTGGAAAAACTAAATATTTAATGTTTATGACATTTAATTCCAATACACATAATAATTTGCAACGCAGTGTATATTTTATTCAAGTTGATGATTTCAAACCCTGGATACAATATGCTTATCCCTAATGTTTACTAGTCCTAAAACATAGTTTTAGTATTTATAGTCATTTTCAAAGTATAATATACAGTAGTACAAAGAGAATTAACTAAACATTTTAATTGCTAGTTTTATAACTCCGTCTAGCCAGTAATTATACCCGACTCATTCCTTTCTGTTCGTGTAATGCACACGCAGTACAGTATCGTGCAAGGTTTATATTTCTTTTCATATTCCACAAAGACTGTTTAGTTTAGTTTAGTTGTGATATACTGTATAAACTCCATCCTACTTGGTCCTTTTCATTTTTGTAGGTAATCTTGATTTTGCACCTGCATGTTTTGTCAGTTTCTTAATAAAAATATTTAGCAAACTTCATGATGACAGATTAACAACGTTCTAGTCAGTCAATTACCTGAAACACATGTAGGCTCATTGGGCTGAGCATGCCCCGACCACGTGAAGTGCTGGAGCAGTACTGGAGCATATTGAACAAGAGCCTTCTGGGCTGCTCAAATACAGCCGTGGTCAGTGGATCTTAATTGGGGATGCCAGGCTTGCATTACGTTCGGGACCAGAGTGAATGGATCTTAATTGAAGTTCCACAGACTGTGGCTGCTCAATATTGCTCCATGCTCTGGGTCAAACTGGGTCCGCGTTTCGCTCCCGCTCTGCTCACATACTCTGCTCCCAGCTCACTCCTAACTGCTAGCAGTAGCTCGTCTGTGTAATCAGAGTCATAAAGAGTGTAGTCATAAAGTTTCTTTAGTGCTCATTGGACAGAATGACAACTGTTGACCAAACGGCAAATCACAAATTACAACATGAATGTTGGTGTAAGGGCATTTAGTGAACTGCCATAAACCTTTACCTCTGGATGTACATTTCCAGTTTGTGATTAGAGAGTGGGTTTGAATTTCGATTTGGTCAAGGCTCTGGCTCTGCTTGTAGCACTGTGGAGACTCCCAATTTGGCCCAGATTGGACACAGAGGCTTTAGCAGAATATGTAATTACATTGTAAATTATTTGGTGGCTCTCAAACAAAATATAAAGGCAGTCATTTTCTAAACCAGCTTACAAGAAAGCTTCACTTAGCCGAGGGCTACACCAGGTCTTTAAAAACTTTATCCATACCTGCAGTTTTATTATCTACACTATGTAAAAGGAATTTGGGGACCTACTGTGCATGCTGCCACCATGCTTCACTGTTGGTAGGTGATGAGCGTTGCCTAGATTCCTCCAGACATAACACTTGCAATTCAGGGCATAGAGTTCAATTGTTGTTTCATCAGACCAGAGACTTTTGTTTGTCATGGTCTGGGAGTCCTTCAGGTGCCTTTTGGCAAACTCTAGGTGGGCTCTCAAGTGCCTTTTACTGGGGAGTGGCTTCCCTCTGGCCACTTTACCATACAAGCCTGATTGGTGGAATGCTGCAGAGGTGGCTGTTCTTCTGGAAGGTTCTCTCTCCACAGAGAAAGCTGCAGCTCTCCATCAGGTTCTTGGTCACCTTCCTGACTAAGGCCCTTCTCCCCTGATTGCTCAGTTTCACCAATGGCCAGCTCTAGGAAGAGTCCTCATGGTTCCAAACCTGATTCCATTTATGGATGATGGCGGCCACTGTGCTCATTGGGACCTTCAAAGCTGCAGATATTTTTCTGTACCCTTCCCCAGATCTCTGCCTCAATACAATCCTGTCTCTGCAGTCTACAGACAATTCCTTGGATTTCATGGCTTGGTTTGTGCTCTGACATGCACTGTTAACTGTGGGACCTTATAAAGACAGGTGTGTGCCTTTACAAATCATGTCCAATCAACTGAATTTTCAACAGGTGGACTCCAATCAGGATGTAGAAACATCTCAAGGATGATCAGTGGAAACACGATGCACCTGGGTTTTGAGTATCATGGGAAAGGCTGTGAATACTTATGTACATATGCTTTTTTTGTTTTTATTTTTAATAAATTTGCTAAGATTTTAAACACACCTCTTTCACATTGTCATTATGGGGTATTATTTGTAGAATTTGGAGGGAAATAATGAAAATTAATCCATGTGCTATAGTGAAAACTTTCTGGATGCACTGTAACATGATGTTGCAAACATATATGAACAATAGTACTTTGTCTTATATATAAGGTCTAGCTTCCACCTTGACTCTTAAATAGCATTTTGATATCCATATCTTTTAACCATACAACATCAAACACCGTTTTTACCATACATGCTGTCCAATAATGCATTTACATTACCAATAATGTGGTTGAAAATAGGGAAAGCAGTAGTGTATCATAACAGTATCTTAAAACATCTTGGCACCAGTATTTGCAAACAGACAAAGTGTCTCAGTTGTTAGTTATTTCTGCAGCCAAAGCAGTATGTCAAACCAACAATCCCAGCTCTCAAGGTTTTTGCCAAGTAATCACTCTACATATCTTTTTCTAATCAGCTGAGGGGAGTTTGGCAATACAATTGTACTCAGAGAAATACAGAACCACTGAGGAAGAATACAGTACTTTAGATGGATAGATGGGAAAAGTGACAAAAAAGTTGTGTAAAGCAGATAAGAAAGACAAGAGATATGTCTTAGCACATACACCAAAGCATCTACAAAATATTTAAAAAATATGTACATCCGATGCCTCGTCGGCAGCGAGGTAAGAAAATATACATTTTAAACCATGCAACAATTTTCTTCCATTCTCAATTCCCACTAACCACTCCTTATTGGAAGCTCCGCAATGCCTTGGACCGATTGGTGGGATGGCGAGGGGTGTGCTCATGGTTCATCCAACCATATGTCTCCTAACCACCGGTTCTTTTCACACTGCTCATCCAATATGGAAGCCTTTAGTCAGATAATTCTAAGATTATACTTCCATGATTGGATTTGCAGGCGCCCGATAGGCACACTGGAGAGTGACGTGGCAGAATAATCTGACTTATCTAACACAAATCCTGGTCAGTGCTATGCCAATTTGCACTGCCTCGTGCAGGAGGTCCATGGAAAGTCAGAGAACTGTTAGTTAGGCACAAACCACTGACTATCATGATGTAGACTGTCCTGCAATGCAGTGATTTAGCCCACTTCACCACACAGACTCACAAAATCGGTGTGTGTTTAATAATAATAATAATAATAATGCATTCAACTTATATAGCGCTTTTCTTCCAAGGAACTCAAAGCGCTTTTACACAGTGAAGGGAAAAGCCCACCTCATCCACCACCAATGTGTAGCACCCACTTGGATGATGCACGGCAGCCATTTTGCGCCAGAACGCTCATCACACATCAGCTATCAGCTGCAGAGGTGAGTAGTTGAATATGCCAATTAGGAAGGAGGGGGATTATTAGGTGCCCATGATTGAAGTGAGAAGCCTGGTTGGGAATTTGGCCATGACACCGGGGTTAACACCCCTACTCTTACGATAAGTGCCATGGGATTTTTTACGACCACAGAGAGTCAGGACACCCGTTTAACGTCCCATCCGAAAGACGGCACCCTACGCAGGGCAGATGTCCCCATCACTGCCCTGGGGCATTGGGAAAGATCTTTAGACCAGAGGGAAGAGTGCCCCCTACTGGCCCTCCAACACCACTTCCAGCAGCTCTGGTCTCCCATCCAGGGACTAACCAGGCCCAAATCTGCTCAGCTTTATAAGCAAACCAGCAGTGCAATACAGGGCCCCATGCTGCTAGCTATGCTGCTGGCTACAGTTTATGTTGTGCGCATTAAATTTTACCACGTAGCTCTCAGTCTTGGCCCCCGCATTGCTATCAGATGGGTCTGACCCAACAGAAATTGCACCATCCCCTTCCCCCACAATCACAGGTAGGTCTATTTTGAACAACAAGCTTTCTTGATGTTTCACCTGTATGTCAGTTTCTTTATTTAAGTATTTAGCGAACTCCATGATGACAGATTAACAGCGCATTGGCCAGGCAAGTACTCTACACACGTATTGGCTCATTAGGCTGGGCATATTCTGACCACATGAAGTGAACGCTACTGGAGAGGTACATGAGCGAGAGCCTTCTGGGCCGCTCATATATGCTCACATATCGCTCTAGTCAAACGGGGTCCCCTTCGCTCCTTTCCCCCGCTCCGCTCACATACTTTGCTGGCTATATTAAATCTAGTTATCATTCATCACACTAAACTTCTCGTTGTCAAATCTTCCTCACAGATGCACAGATGGGTTGAAAGTCTAATTATTGCTACTCTGCAAATAATTTGGTGAAAAAAAACATTATTCCTGATTAGTTTGACCTAGCCTAAAGCCAAATACACTTCAATTTCTGTAGGGAATTCTGGTTAGGTGAAGAGCAGTGACTCTTAAGGTGCCCTGTGGTACAGCAATATAAAAACCATAGCAACAAATGAAATGAAATATAAAATAAATAATTATAAATAATATCATTAAATTTAAACAGACAAACACACATATCAAGAAAATCACTCAAATTTTATTCAAATGTCATGTAACAGGCATTTCTATTTGTTTTAGAAGACACCTTCATTTTTTCCAGAGTTAGATATTAATATTTTCCCAGCATATAAAGGCATGATAATAAATGTGTTTACCCAAAGGGAAATACAGTATCTTCTTCATTTAATTACGTATTTCTGATGATGTTGGTGGAGTGAATGGTAAAGGCAGGCATTGGACAACATACATATTTTGCCTCCCTCACTTTGGAAAGGCATTGCTGGGGAAGTAAAAAATCTCACTAGCCTACATATGCCACTGTGTGAGAGAAGTGTTTCTATGTTTATGTACACAAAAATTATAGGTCTACGTTTTTGTGTGAGGTGAAGTGTGTCCTTGTCAGTGTCGCTCCGAAAATGCGCGACTCGTTAACCTGCCCGGCCGGTTTAACTGCCGAAAATATGTTTGACTTGAAAAAGACTATACTCCCACCAAAGGGAGTCAGAGTCAGAATCGATTCCAAAAACCCTGGAGTCTTTCACTTTTAGTCTGGATGTTTGTTTATCTGTCTATTTGTGTTGATCATCCTGTTTTTTTTGCACTGGATGAGTTAAAAATGTGACCATTTATTCCACAACATTGTTAGTGAGTAAATCTACTGAAATGGCCACCATCTTGGTGGATTGTTAAGTGTAAGATTAGAAAGCAGAGGTTAAGTCCTGTATGTCATAATTGTAAAACAACAGAGGCTATCTGTACATCTTTGTCAAGCGCAAACCAGTACAGAAGGCATCAATAAATTGTTAAGTAGGGTCATGCCTCTTTTCCCAATCATTTTGGAGGGTAAAAGAAAAATCTATGGCTGGCGAAGGGAGGGTGAGGACTCTTTTGACTAAAGATCCCAAAACTCCTCCGGTAGCCCCTTAAATAAAAAACGAACAGTCCCTAAAGCTAGCTGTTGTGCACTCTTCCAGTGATTACACTGACAGAACGCATTGTTCACACAGTGCACGTGCCCATTTGCGCTTAATACTTTATCTAAAACAAGTTTGCACCTATAAAGGTTTTGATTTAGTTGGTCTCCATTCCTCCAACACCACTGTGACAGAATGAAGCACCATGAACAAAATAGGAGACCGCGGGAGAATCCAGCTGCGCTCTCGTTGCAAAACAACAATGGGAGATGGCACAGAGATGTAGGAGGAAGAACGCACACGTCTCCGGGCCTATTTCGGGTATGCTCCCCCCATTGTGGCCCTGGGGGAGTAATCATACAGCTTTTAGACCTGCTGAGAAACTACTTTTGGAGGAGCTACCTTTACACCCAGTAATGTTTGATGACTTGACTCCACTACAGCTGATGAAGGGGCTACCTCCAACGCCAGTGCTAATAGAGGAGCTGCCTCCACAGCTGCCTGAGAAACTACCTCCATGTTTGGCATTTCTGCTTGGCTGTTAATTAAGATTTTAATGCTAGCTGTTTCTGATAATAAATTATAGTAGTTGTTTATAATTTAGTTATGTGCCTTTTTGATATTTTTTTATGATGATAATAATAACAACAGTAATTATAACAATAATAATTAATATTCAGGGCAATTAGTTTACATCTTATTTGATGGGGGGTGGTAAGGGACCTGGATAATGGATAGGGAGGCACTGGCCTAAAAAAGCTTACTGCTGTAAAATAAAATGTATTTCAAAACAGCTGCTTGGTATGCCACTAGGGCGTTCTACGCTAGTGGTAGCTGGTTAAGACGTCAAAGATTAACTAATCTTTCATTAGCAGACTTCAACAACCCCCCCATGGAGTGTTTGACAATTGGCAATTACTTGCATGTCTTTATAATTTACAACTTAAATTACTTAAGAATACTTTCATTTAAAGTTTCAACATTTTATCATTAACCGATGAGCTGTCGCATGAAATATAGATCATTATCAGCCAAATAAAGTGTGCTAACCACCAGCTTAATTCCATAGAAAAATGCCAGATACGCTAAACTTGCAACAAGTTGTTGTGTGCTGTTTGAAACATAGAAGATGAGACAGTTATATTACGATTAATAAACTACAGAAAGACTAAAAAATGCACACCTATTGGTTTCAGGCTACATGCTTTGTTGGTGATGAATCTATTTGTTCAAATCGAGCTACTGTATCTGAGGCTAACAATAGCTAACGTCAGCTAATGCTAGTTTTTGCAAATAAATGCCAGTTTTTGTTTTTATGGTTTTGGGTATTTTTTATGTTGTCGCCGACAAAAATGAATGCTAACCGTGAAATAGTCAATGGTATAATGTGATATACTGTAGGTTAAATGTGAACATTTGTATACCTTACTGTTACTATTAGCCTG
This sequence comes from Umbra pygmaea, assembly GCA_016801145.1. NCBI lineage: Eukaryota > Metazoa > Chordata > Actinopteri > Esociformes > Umbridae > Umbra > Umbra pygmaea. The sequence continues at coordinate 18,148 of JACXGM010000635.1, read as the reverse complement.
TTGGCTAACAAGTTAGAGAGGCAGATTAGATAAGTAATTTATATTTTTGAAGATCAAATTTGTTAACAACAACATGTAATGGTTTTGAAAATGTCTATCAAAACGACAAAATTTTTAGATGATTGTGTAGGATTATGCCAGAATGTAAATGAAGGTACCCAACTGTCTGTACCCCACTTCGTGCATGGTGAAGTTAATAAACCATGCCTCATCGTTTGTATCTATGGCATCACACATTCTATTAACATTTTTATTACAAAATATGTCGCTTCTGCCAAGCGAGTGAAAGTCGGCCATAAATGAATGTTCCAGCAAAACATTATTTACAACATAAGCAGTCTCCTGAATTTAATGACCTTGAAAAAGTATGGGATGAATTTAAAAGGGGCAGGTCATCAGTGCAGGCAAAAATATTTCTGGGATTTGGACTGTTTCTGTATGGAGGAATGATCTTTTTCAAATCCCATGAACAAATTACAGGAAATGCAAGATGTGTACAAGTACTGAATACAACAGTGTAAATGAATATGACTTTTGGAATTTAGAAATGTGTATTTGAGATTTCCCTGAATAAAAAAAATATATTCCAACATTAATGTGTTTATATAAAATGTTTTATTTTCTTCTGAGTATGTTGTTTATTATTACCATAATTATTTAACTTTATGTGAGTGAATGATTAGGTTACTAACGGACACATTATCGACCTGGGAGTAAGGGTTAATAGATTATAAATAAAATATAATTACAGATTTAACATGCTTTTACTATGTGTGTCACGTATCCTCAGGAGATATAGAGACAGGCGCGAATGTGTAGTTATTATTATGATTATTATAATGTGATGGTTTCTACGATTGTTTTGAATGGGCCAACCTTTGTGCTTTGCGAGTGACAGCAATTAAAATACAGGATATGCATCAATTTAGAGTTTAAAAACCATAATTGCTTTAACAGCTCGAAGAATAGCCCCCTTCAATTCTAACAGAGATATCAACAAACTAATGCTAACATTACTGTCATTAGGACTGAGTTTCTAGACAGAAGAGCGCCCCCTAACCCCTACCGCACTCCAGAGAGAGAATTCCGAAATGTATGATATACAGAAAAAGGTTTGACAATTAATATCAGTGAGATTTAACCTGCAGTTGCTCCTCAACCCGACACTCTGAGAGAAAGCTAAAAGTTCAGGCTTCATTCACTGGAATCCGACTCTGGCAGACAGAGAAAATGGAGAAGCCATCGAGGATTTTGGCTGCCCAGAAAGTTTTTTTTTTGTGCATGCTCTTTACCCAGTGGGTGAGGGTGTGGGGGCAGTTCTGTAAGCTTTAGGAAGCAAGATGCATTCAGGCCATATTTAGAAGGGGCACAGCCTGCTCCACAGTGGCCCTGGGAAGATTGGCGGGCAGGGTCTATGGGCGTTTTTGCATTCATCCATGGTAGTCATGGTCACAGATGTTTTTTGGACCACTTTACTGGAGTGCCAGTGCATTTTGGCACATTTTCACGCTAACATAGCAGTATCTATAAGGACAGGTTTTGTTACCACAGAGACAGTGATTATTATTTCAAAAAGAAATGCCAACTCTCATTGCAACATGTTTCAAGTGCATCCAACACTGCACCGCACCGTCTGGTCCCTCATGTCTATGGCAGTGGCAGCGCTGCCAATGCGGTTGTGAAAGTGGATTTCCATTCTTTGTTTAATGCTTGACTTTGAAGGCAATCACCTTCCAGTTGGCGCCATGCATTTGGCACCCGTAATGTTGAGGGCACACAACAGATGATCAGGTTACTTTCGGGGGCGGAGCTAGGCATCTTTCCATGCCAGATTTAGTTTTCCCTATAGGAATGTCCCATTGTCTCTCAAAATGTGCCATGGTTGCCCATTGTTGTCGACTCATTGTGTTGACACAATCTTCTCCCCTGGGCTAACATGTCACTTTCTTAACCGTGACCCCTAACGGTTGTAAGTCATTCAACTAATACTGAGATCTTTGGCTGTTTGCCAAAATATATAAAAATACAAAATAAACAAACACAATTGAAGAACTGTGATTTGACAATTTTTTGTAGTGTTTCTTTAAAATCTACATGTATGTTTTGTATAAGATATGCAAAGTGGACATGAATTGTAATGTACTGCATATAGAGGATGTCCTTTGAGTATCTATTTACAGTACCTATTCTCCCATAATCAATTTTTTGTAGCACTGTCCTACTCATACCGTATGTGAATTTAAACACGGCGTGAACAAAACTAGACAACAAAAAAAGTTGAAAAAGTGAGAAAACCCCCAATATGTGTGACCTTTTAGGAGGCAGCTTCGATAAATTGTACCTTCGGCAAGAGGAACAGACCATAGGAAAAATACTTTCAGGAAGGTTAAAAAGACCCTATTAGTTTTGACTGATGGTATTTCAATTACTTTCCTAATCCTCCAGTTGTATTAATAGTGTATTATTTACATGGAATTCTGAGCAAACTAGACATTTTAAAAAGGGGAATGACTCAAGGGCTAGGAACCAGAGGGGCATGAGTGATATTTCACAAACTTTAAGATATAGCCAAAACTAAATTTGATCATCATACTTTTTAGTTATAACTTAGGTCTTTTGAATTTTTTATTGGTCAGGATTTCAGTTGTGTCCCTTTGACACATTACAGATCACATTAAGAGCATTCATTTGATATATAGAACTCATTTTGGCCAAATTATTACTTTGATTTGGCCAAAAGGCTTCAAGCACTGAGACTAAAGAGTTTATTGTTGACCAAAATAGGAATATTATTTTCCTTTTGTATCATGTTAGACACATGAACTATTGGCATTTACGTATTTAACCCAATAGAGAGCATTTGATAACCCATTTGATATGTCAATTATCTGCACTGTCTAAGATGTGTGAGTGTGTGTTTTGTTCTGCACTACAGAAATTGAGTGCACACACAATCAGTTGTAAGTAGGTGCAAGTAAATTGTTTTAGGAAATAAATGGTGCGACAGTCTGTTGGTGTCATTACTGAGTCTGAAACTGTGACTGGGTTGTCTTTGTCTCTTCCTCCTCAGTCCTGTCTGTTGTCTGTCTGTTGTTGGTGTCATTACTGAGTCTGAAACTGTGACTTGGTTGTCTTTGTCTGTTCCTCCTCAGTCCTGTCTGTTGTCTGTCTGTTGTTGGTGTCATTACTGAGTCTGAAACTGTGACTGGGTTGTCTTTGTCTGTTCCTCCTCAGTCCTGAACTGCTATGAAAGATTTGTTGCATATCTGACATTAGCTTAGCTGGTGATCGGTTGCCATCGAGTCTCCCAATTAGAGGTTACATACAGTATAGGGTTGCCACAGATATGGTAAGATAATTTTGTCCACAGCTAAGTAACAATAGAAATTATGATGAGAGCCAATGAACTCAATTCCTTGTTAAAGTATTACAACATACTTTATTCTCCAATAAGCTCAAGGCCAAATGTAAAGTATGTCTCTAATGAGGGATAATTACATTCATACTGAAATGTTTCCAGCTTAAATTAGAGGTTTTGTTGTTATTGTTTTGTTGCTAGAAAGCATAGAGTAGGCTGTGCAGAACAGTAGTCAAAATGTTTGTGCAAATCACATTTGAGAGAGATTTTCAGAGGCATATTTTATGTAATTCATGGAGACTCAAGGTCTTGGAAACATAGTGTTCTGACCTCAGTTATCTTTTATTTATCTATTTTTTATTTCAACTTTATTTAACCAGTTTAATCAATTGAGAGCAAGTTCTTATTTGCAATCGCAACCTGGCCAAGAAAAGGCGCAAGGTGCAAGGGGACATGAAGTTAAACACAATGTGCAAAGTAAAAAGTAACACATATAAACGGCATTCAGTTCGATAACAAAATACTGTACATTTAGTGCAAATATGGTCTAAAATAGAGAGGTATATTATTTGGAATGTAATGTGGAAGTGCAAGAGAAATAACACTAAGACAGGTAAGGTGATGAACATGGCTGAAAGATCTACACATCTACAGGATATGTGCTAAAGGATATGTGCTAGTAACAAAATAATTATTTATTCTTGGGCTGGATGTGTAAATTATTTTCATATGCAGTACACATTAAATACGGCTGTGTTAAATCAACAACCTAAGTGTTAAATTAACACTCTTCAGTGTGTATATAGGTCCATTTGGACCTATATAAACACTGAGAGTGTTAATTTTACACTGATGTTTTTACTGTGTATCTGCTGTGCACAACCTATAAGTAAACGTACTACCATACTGTACCTACAATAAGTCATGAGATTCCAATTTTGAATGAGAGTGGTTGTGAGCACACCAGGCACACATTGGCACATACATGATGTTGACTGGGGCAATTTCCAGGGACTGTTTTCTGGCTTGACAGTGCCACATTTACAACCAGGGGCCAATAAATACAGTATGAGGCTATTCTTGGACTGCTGAGTGTGAGACATCCGCCATAGGTCTGGCAAATTCAAGCCTGTCTGAAAATGAAAAAAAACTAAAACGACCCAGCTGGTCATTCCTGCAGTCGAGCTGCTTGCTTGATTGGCTCTCCTAATCACCGAAGAGCCTCGGGGATGTCTTTGTGCCCCAGGGGAGACTGTATACCCCTCACGTCATCACCCAGGGGACGGAGTGGGGGATGTTGAAGGATGTTAGTCAACACACAGGTCTGGTTTCAACATGTGACCAATGACCCCCTATAGGGTATCACCTTGCACTCATTTGAAAGGTCAAGAAAGTTCGGGACACCGGGGAGAACTTGTGCCTCATGCGTTGCCTGACCTTTGACCCCGGACGGACACTTGTTCAGTCTTCAGACTAGACAAAGGTTCCTTTCAAAAGGAGTTCCACCTGTAGAACATCTGTTGTGTTGCATGGGGAGATGGAAGTGGCTAAAATGACTGGAGGGTTCACAATAAGAATCCATCTTGAATTAGTGTCTGATATAAAAGTTCCCTATAATATAGTATACAATGTTTCATTTACAGCATGATGGAGAGCCATGTGTTACATTCAGTACATTGCGAAATCTGTATAAGGAGGCCTAGTTTAAAATATATTCCAGATGTTTTTTTTACCAGATCTATAGAAGAGCAGTAGTGGGAAACTGGATTCGTTCTGTAGTTACAACCATATAGATATATTTTAAGAAGTATTTTGTGAAGCTCATCTGAAAACGCCCACTGCTGTCTTTGGGGTTTTGTACACACTTTTATAGTATAGGAGATCACTGCATATGGTATTATATGATATACTGATATACTGTACTGTATATGGCAACCAATTCAGGTTAATTTGACATTTTCTTTTGTCTGGCCAGGCACATTTGAGCTCCTTATTAAAGACACACATATGTACATACATCCATGTTCACAAACGCCAACACACACACACACACACACACACATTCACACAAGGAAAACAAGCAAATTAAGGGTAATACTTTAAATCAATTTGACTTAATTCTGTTTCACTGATCTTATCTTGGCGCAGGACAAGCAAATAGAAAACCCTGCAGACTTTACGCAAGGAATATCTAGTTACACCAGTAAGAGTGTTGCGTGATCAACACAATGACTGGCTCGTCTCGTGCCAATCTATTCTCAACTGAGCCTGTGAGGAGGCATGACGTGACAGGCGCCTCTGTCCTCAGGCTTTGTGGCGATGGAGGACAGGCAGAAACAAGACGTGTCGTTGAGTCATTTTAAAATAGTGCTGACATAGTCAATCTGGGCTCCCCCTCCTGTAGAAAAGTTACTCAGCCTATAAATGAGTCAGCAGAACTGTTAAACTCTGCCCCAGAGTTCTCATGTCACGTTTTAAAATGAACACTTTTTATTGTTCCATGAGCAGTCGTCAGTTGGGGTTTTAAATCTATCCAAGAATATGTATTTGTTTTTGAACTGGCGGTTGTGGTTTGGGGGTGAGGGTGCAGAATGGTTGGTGAAGAAACAAACAATATAGAGAAGTTTTCATCCAATTATTCCAGAGAAACCAAAAAGGAGGATATTTGGTTTGGCCATTTTTTGCATTATTACTTTTGCAGCTTTTTCTGACACATTCTGCTTCACAATCTCATATCGTATTCATGTTTCTTTTTTTCTGGTCATATTTTACAGCTATCTTATTTCCATTTACTGTCAACAGGCTTATTGCTGGCCTTGATAACCAGAGTTAACACATGTTCCGTACGTTGTGTGTGTATGTGTGTGCATGCATGTATAAGACATTCATTTTTCGTTTTAAAGTGAAAATATATTTGAAGAAAAGGCAGGCAGACAGATCTATGGCATCCAAACAGGAAAACAACTTCCCCAAGATGCTAAGCAGCTGAGTCCACTAAAACCTCACAAATACCACCTCTTCAAAGACTATTTAGCCCTACCGCCATTCACGCTTGTTTCAAGGAAAATGTGTTTTACTTCACTGTGATACTATGTGGTGATTGTCACACCTACTGTAGTTATCTAGAGAAGAATGTCAAAACGTATTCCATTCACTTGGCCAGAGCCTGGCTACCAATTGAGAAGTGGTCTGAAGGGACTTTGATGTAATGGCACAGTGAATGGTAACAAAATTAATCGCATTGGGGCAAGGGTGGCTACACACCGACATAGAATAATTTCCATCATGGTCTATCTCATGCTTTTTTTTACAAAAACACATGGGATGATGTGACATACTTTTTTAATGATTACACTGCAAATAATATAGGACGCATAGGACACCCAAGTGTTGGCGTAGTTTCCTTATGGCGCCAATGTCTGCAGTGACCGCTGCACTGAACCCCATACGTTAATTGAACTCAAAATTATTGTTGAAACTGATTACATTGAATTTTTTAGGTAAAACTAACTCAATTTCTTTAAGCAACTTAAGCAAAAATGCTTTATTAACTTGAGTTACTTAAACTTAAAGAGTTCGATGTAATCTGTTTCATCAATTGTTTTCAGTTCAATTAACGTATTGTGTCAGTGTGTGACATGTGGTGGACATGTAAAAAATATATTGCCAGAAAATATTCTTCAAAATCAATCGACACGTGTAACCCTCACACGACGCCTCACCACTAGAGAAGCCATGGACTAGACATTCTCTATAGTCAGTCTGCTCTCATAGTGGCGCCCGAGAAAAACAAGGATCTGTATCTGAACACAAGGCAAGTTATATGGGGGAACACAGGAGAAGTGAAAATAAACAATGCTAGCTCAGTAGAAATGGCAGAGTAAGGGCTTAGACCGTAGGGCGTTGTATGGGGTGAGACAAGAGAAACAAAAATAAACTTTCTGGCATTGAGATGGACAGGCATCAGAGTTGTGCTTTTAACAGCACAATGTATGGTGTTTCAACCACATCTCAACATATGGGTGCACTCTTCCCAGTCTCAGTGAGAAGAAGCAGATGAAAACAACCTCTGGATAAGATCTGCATTGTGAAGACGAGAGGAGAAAACTGTGAAGATAATCAGACACGTTGTTGAAAACTCTGGCCTGTTTTGCCTGTATATGTTGGCATTCTGGAGGGAAAGGGAGCCTACGTGTAACATGAAGGGGGAAGAGGGATGTCAATCTCCCATCTGATACCAGTGGGCTCCTGGTTCAGACACGCTGGCAGTTGGGCATGGAACGGTGAAATGGCTGCATGTAGTTTCTTCACACTGATACAGTCATCACACACACATACACTATCTTTGTTTTCATTTTCAGTATGGCTCATTGGAACAGCTGTCCAAGACAAAGAGGCTGCCAGGGAACTTAACAATTAACCACAGATGAAGGTAAACAGAACATGACTGAACCATGCCTATCAGTGCCTGTTCAGTGAAAGGTACATGTATGTAAAGATTTATGATGTAAGTAACAATGTGTCTGATAGTATCTATGCTACATTATGTGATCCGACCTTAGTGGGCTCCTATGCCAATGTGGAGAAAATGCTTTGGCATTTTGACCGCAAAACCTCTTGCCATGGAAGATTCCAAGTCACAGTTCAGCTCACGTAGCACAGAGTTTGTAGTTTGACTGATCGAGTCTGTTTCCCGAAGATGGTGCCCGCCTGCATACACAAACGGTAATGTCTTTTAAACCATATTGCTAATAAACTGTCTGTACACTAACAAAGTTCTTAATGCTTCATTATGCTACCGTGGAAGTGTGGTGCTTTTTTGAGTTTTGTTAGTGGTCTATAATAGCGATTTATTTTTACTTCATCAGTTATATCTTTTACTTACAACTTTTTACTTACAAGTTATTTTTACTTACAACTAGCGTTATAAGGTAATTATCAGTTCGCACTAAAACTGGGCACATTCGATTAGCATGAAAACAAATCCCAGAGAACGGACATACCAATGTGTTATTAACCCCTAGGATCATGTTGCGCCGGTGTTGTCCTTGAATAAAGCATTTCTGCTTGAGTAGCTCAAAGAAATTGAGTTAATTTTACTTAAAAAATTTAGATGTAATCAGTTTCAATCAGGATGAAGATTCCATGGACGGCATAGCATCTGCTGCCTTTAGTTTTCCTTTCAACTCGTATCCAATGAGACAGTCAAACAGGTGAGAGGGGTTCCAAACTCATTATTACCCGTAATGGATCAACACCCACTCCAGGTGGGTTTGTCGTAAAAAAGTTGAATTATACCGAAAATAACCTGATCCCCACTGTTAAACATGGTGGAGGTTCTGTGATGTTGTATGGCTGTTTTTCCTTCAAAGGCCCTGGGAACCTTAATTAGTATACTGTACATTGTATCATGAACTCAGTGAAGTACCAGGAGATTTTTTATCTGAATCTGGCTGCCTCTGCCAGGAAACTGAAACTGGGTCATCATTGGATTTTTCAGCAGGATAATTATCCTAAACATATTACCAAATCAACACAAAAGTGGTTCACTGAACACAGCTTCTGCCATGGCCATCTCATTCCCCTGACTTATATCCTATTGAAAACTTGTGGGCTGAGCTGAAGAGGAGAGAGCATAAGAGAGGACCAAGGACCCTGGATGATCTGGAAAGATTCTGTAAGGAGAAATGGTCTCAGATTCCTTGCTCTGTCTTCTCCATCCTTATTAGATGTTACAGGAGAAGACTCAGTGCTGTTATATTGACAAAGGGAGGTTGTATAAATTATTAAATGCAGGGGTGCAAATAATCATGGCACAAGTGGTTTTGTTAGAAATAATTGTTTCTTGATGACAGAATCTTTTTTCTTTGAATAAATATAATTCAATTAACGGTTGAATGTTTGCATTTTTATCATTGTGACATTATATCAATTCACCAAAAGATGCATTTTTACTAACCCTTTTTTTTACCATTTTTCAAGGGGTGACAATAATCGTGGAGGACACTGTACTGTATGTCTTCTTGACTACTTGGAAGTAAAATTAATAATAACCTCATCATAGAGAGTTGGCTGCCTAGCTGATGGTTGATAATAATAACTGCCAATACACATTTAGACATTCTTGTGCCACAGAGGCGTCATGCTCTCGGATTTTTGAGCCAAGTGGATTTTCTTTTTAATATCTGTATTTGTGGGCACATGTTTGTGTGTGTTGTGCACACTGTGCTTCCTTAAAAATTATAGGTGCATGACGCTTCTGTTGTGCCATCAATTTTAGCTTGGACAAGCTCTGCTCTGCCGAGGCCACTGTGACTGGGAGAGTACAGGCATTCTCAAAGCGATCTAAAGATGTGGGTACAATTCACAGAGCTAATGTTGGTGAATGTATGTAAGCAGCTCCATCACTGTCATTTCTGCTTTTGGAAAGGTCTAGAAGGATCTCCATTTCCATCACCAGCTCTAGCTAATCCAGGTCAGCAGCTTCTCCACAGGTGACTGTATCACCAGGCAACTTACACTGTTCTCTGAGTGTCTGGGGATCCAGTTGATGGAAGTTCATCAGAACTCCAAACTCTCTCTAACTTCCCCCAGTGACTTGAGTGGGTCGTCCAAAGATTGAATGCTGAATCTACCAGAGCGCTGAAGAATTATAATTCCAGTCTCCTCATGGCCTCGGTCAGTGGCTCATCTGCTGCCTCAGAACCAAACTTTTTGAGCTTTGAGCACCACCTCCACATACATATTTTCACACAGCTTGCCTGCTCACATCTGTGCAGCAGTGAATCCAATGGCCCTGTAGTGGATCAGATGCGGGGCCCTTAGAAAAAATGAATAATAATAATGATAATAATAAAATATATATTATCTATATATTTTTTTATTATATCTAGGAGCCCCCCCAGCTGGTTCCTATATAAATAGGGTCCCCGATATATATATATATTTTCTTTATATTGAGACCCCCAGATATTATAATTTGTTTTTCTAGGGGCCCCCCAAGCTGCCGAGGCCCCTAAGTGGCCGCTTATGTTGCTTATGGCTGAAACTGGCCCTGCAGACACTTAAGATATTGAGTTGTTTCAGAGGCAGTCTCTCAAAACTGAATAATCTCATTGTGTTTAATAACATTTCACACTCATGCCATAAATGAAAGCGCCTATTACGCTCTAGATGTACAATAAATGTGAATTGTGAATTCATGTATATTTATTGCCGTATTAATTTTATACCACAGATCTAAGTGAGTGTAATCCCATTGGGTAATACAAATGAATAGAGGATATCAAAAGTACCTCAATCAACAAAGGACAAACTGTAATAATATTTGTTGCTCTTTTACAAAAATGTATACTGTGTGTACAATGTCTATGAAAGATTTATATGGTACCCCGATTCAAACTAGATGTGACTTCTAAGTTATTACAGTTACAGTAAAATTTACCTTGTTTCTGAAGTATCGGCAGTCATGAAAACAGACCACATTCATTTGGAATCCTTGTAATAGTCCTTGGGACAAGGAGTTTGTTAAAGAGGTATCGTACAGATGCAATCTAACGGCCGTTCATGCATGCTCAGTGCTATGCCCACAAATACGAAGCAAGTACAAAGCACCTATAGAGAGGGAATTTGTAGCGGGCAACCAGACAGAGATGCAGGTAGAGAGACTGCGTCAACAGGTCTCTCATACTAAGAAACAAACCTGGTTTCTGTTCGGATGGGCCGGATGAGAAGAGGTGTTCAGGCAAACACTGGCACTAAGATTGATGGGACACATGGAAACCGTTGCTAAGGAGATTACAAAAAGTCCCACTGGTCACCCCAGCATGAGTCAACATGGCAACAACACTGAAAACTGAAGCCTCTTCACAATAGCAGAGGAGTTTTTATTTCTCATCATGGAACTGATTACTCCTTGCTTCGTTTGAGAAAAGACAGGTGTTCCTCCTGCTGAACGAGGTGTGATCTGGACGTCGTCTGAGTCACGTCGGGCCTTCTCACATTGTCTCCCTGAAAACTTCAAAAGGGAAATTTTCCATCAATCTCTCTGCATTTATCAAACCTCAGTTTTAATTTTGTTTCATGGCCATCAAGTTTCACAATGACTATATATGTATATATAAAAGATAAATCCTGGCAATAAAGAGGCAAGCATCTGTCATATTGTGTCATTTTAAACATTAAATCTGAGAACTCTGGGCAGGTTCTGAGAACTTTAGGTAGTTAATACTTTCTTGAAGAGTTACACGTTATGAAGCCATTAAAAGAAGGCAGTGCAGAAGCATAACTATGGGAATATGTTATTAAATTTCAGGAGTTTCACTGCATGCAAATAGCAGAGGACAGGACAATCAATCTCCATGTAACAGTTCCAAAACGCCAGCTGTGTCAGACAAGAAGTTTTCGTTTTAAAGGTCTCCAGGCACCATAATATTTATTGTTGCCATGCCAAGCCATCAAACAATTGAGACAAAGTTCAGTCAAATGAACATGTTTACCTTGTAATTATTTTTATATTTTTGCTATAGCAAAACGCTTAACCCATATTTTAAATCCTTCATCTCAGTGACTCATTCAAGAAATAAAAAGAAATAGATTGTTAATGCAGATTTCTTTTTTTTAACACAGGCTTAAATCCTCTTTGTATAAAGAATTAAGAGCAGCAGGCACATACTTGTCATGTCCAAATATGACATTTAATTACACAATGGGATAGTTTCTGCTACTCAAATCTAATCAAAGTGTTGAAGACATTCTACAGGTTAATTAAGAGATAAATATGCATTCATGCTATATGGGCCGTTTTACTGTCCGGTTTGATTTATCTGAAGTTTCCCTCCACTTGAACATGTTGTGTAAAAGACACCTGCCTTGGTTTTCCATCCAAAGTTTCCTAGTGAAAACACCTGTCCAATTTGGATTTCAGTGCCTTCTGTAATTGAGTAAGCAAATAAATTACCCTAGATTAGTTTTGTTTGCCAAATTCCCAATAATAATTTCCCACACAACCTACTACTTTACCGGATAGCTGGGGACTTAATAAATGGGAGAGGAAAAAAGTGATTAATATGTGAAAAAAATACTGATCACACCACAAATCAGGCGTCAACCTCTGGGCCGGGCCTAATTTTAGACAAACACAGCCTCACACTAAGGGGCCATTTTCTCTGAACAAATTGGAAGTGCAGTGCATGGAACAAATTAGTCTCAAGCCAGCGAGTCTGACTCACACAGAGCTCTCCTTCTGTACACGAGGATTTGATGAGACGCTGGTTCCTATTACACTACAGACAACCATGGTGGGCTCTCGGTCAACCTCCTCTGCCCGCTATCATCTTTACACTTCTGCTCATTGTAGAATATCCAACACAGGACCACGCCTACCAAGTCTCCCAAACGCGTAGCCTGCCTGCCTGTACGAACTTGTCTTCTTCTCTTTAACAGATGATGGAGGTGGCGAGGTCCAACTGTGATCCGTAATGGAATATTCAAGGCCTTAGACAAACAAGCTGTGCCCAAGCAGAATTAGAATAACAAGCAGCTAATATGATTTAGGGCTGACATCTTTGCATTGGAATTACATTTACCATCATCTGGGGAGAGGTTCTCCCTTGTTTCCTGCAACTTGAAGCACACAATAACGTATTGTACATACCAGGGAGTTGAGAGCAAGTGCTGGGACAGGGCAAAGTTTAACAGCTGTAGACAAGGCCCTCATTATCAAACATGCGATGGAGATTCAAAGGATTTGGCTTCGTACCTCAACCAATTTCAGGGCCCTTATCTCTGGTCGTTATATTTCAAGGGCTGGGTGTACACAGATGGATTTTCATGTATTATACAGATTGGAAAAATTAGAAGAAAAAAGATTCAAGGATGTGACCTTTTGAAATCTCTACATTTGATGGAGACCACAGTATGATTGACAGGCAGCCTCACAAGGGATGTTGCCACTGCACAGTCATTAGCGGGACTGTCACCACTTGCGTCTCTCAACCGAATCCGGAGTAAGAGGCTAGTGAATGACACAAAAAGGGGTTGATGTTCAATTCCTTCAGAAAGCTGGTTATTCTGCCCACACATGAGGTCGTCACCAGGCTTTGCTCTTTGGCTGAGGGACTCTCAGGCGGCTTTGTCCAGGACTGACGGTGTGGCAACGTGGAACCAGGCCAATGCGGCGGGCTGTTGATTAAATACCCTTTGCTGACGGCTGGAATTTGTCAACACAAAAGAAGAAAAAAACTCAGGTCCCCAGCCAAGTCAAGTGTTGTTCGAGTCAACCACCACAGTCAGTTTCTTTTGTAACTTGGACCCTTACTGGTCAACCTTGAAATAACCACAGGTCCTTAATTTTCCATTTCCCTTTAGCAAAGTTAAAAAGGCAGCCACAAAAAGCTGTGCTGTTTTTCTCTGAAAACTGTTGGTGGTGTGTCTAGTGGGACAGCATGCCTAAGTAACCCGCCCACGTCACCAACTGTGCTCTTCCTTGTCAATGCGAAACTTCCTGATATATCACCGTTTGGCACTGTGGCCGCACACATGCCTGGGAAACTCTCTGATGCTGACAAGCCCTCCCATTAGCTTTGGTGGATCAGGAAAAGTCCCTCTCAGCTTTGCATTGACCTCTGAGTAACTATTGCCTGGCACAAGCCAAACAAGAAAAACAACATATTCCATCGGGGGGAATTCTCCTAAGTGACGAATGATCGCATAATTGTTTTGGATATCAACTTTTCCCCTAAGATTAGAAACGTAATACAAACCACTGATTAGTTTTGCAACAAGGTGGGATGTTCAGCTCTGACTGTTGATTTGGAAAGTCCCAGGAATTAAATAAAAGTACATTTTTCCATAGAGGGAATCGGTTAGCCATGAAGTAGTTTGTTTATTTTTATTTTTAAGGTTGCTAGTTTGTATTTTTCCTTAACGTTTACCTGCCCATTCATAGTAGTGGAGTAGCGCTGTATGCTAAATGCAAAAATGCAGATGTGCATACTGTGAGATATTTCCAAAAACAGTCACTGAAAGATATTCCATAATACATCAAGCGTTGTGTCACTAAATTTTCCCCCGTTTCTGCATGAGTCCGGCTTTCATCCTGGGTCAATGCTGGGTTCTTCCATATGTCTGAGATGACTGACTAATACTGTTTCTGCTGAGTCACAAGACTACAAGGAGAGCATAGGCTCATGAAGGTGTAACAAGACTAGTTTGTGTATTCCTTTTGTTTTCTCACATAATTCACATGTTTTTGAAAAGAGCCATTCAGATGCTACACATTAATGGCAAATAGGGATTCATGTTGAATGTCAGATATCAATGCATGAAAAATCTCAGTGACTACCCTCTGATGAATTGAGTACTTACTTTTCTGTTTGATATTCTCAGATTTTTTAACAAATCAGTTACTTTCTTCTGTTCACTGCTTCATACTCCATAGCTATGCCAAAAATAAACCAGTGTGGTATTTGGCATCTGATGAAGTTTTCCCTTAAGCACTTCCTGATCAAATTTAAGCTTACTGTGATTTTGAGTAAATTGTTTATAAAATGTTTACCTCCCCTCTCTAAATTCAAAGTCTATTGACACACAAATCGACACATTCCTAACGGGTTTGCACTGACAGTTTTGGATAACCTTTCAATTTGGTGTATTAATTATCTGCAGAATTATACATTGGAAAAGCAGTCATGCATTGCATGAGTCGTAATTTTTATACAAATTGTGTACTTAACGTGTTGAATGATGCTTTCTCTGGATGGTGGTAGACATGAGCCAAATAGAGTATATCAAAATGATGATGGCTCATGTATCCTGTACACTATGTCACAAAAAGGACGTCTACAATTCTCAAGTGGGAAACAATTGAGAGGTTTAGGATATCTCAGGGGTAACCCTCTCTGCAAACACCAGAGGGTCTTTATTCAGATACAGTTTGTGATTAAAGGAATAGGAACAGCAACCATGAGAAGTCAACCTTGGAAGAAAGAAAACAAGTCCAGTCTATTATGACCACCCGATCTCTGTATAAGATGCCATAACTCAGTAGGAACACTGTAGTCAGATGCTTCAGTGAAAAGTTAAATCATTTTATGTGTGCTTTTTATTTATTTCAAAATCTACGTTCAATCTCATTTTCCCATGTGGATTTTTGTTTAGATGTTGAAACATGAATTGAAACCTGTACTGTTGTTGAAGATCTCCGAAAACTGCGTATCTGTATCTGCCGATTTGGGCACTGTGTCATTAAAACCAGTCACCTTAAAATTTTGAATTTTATGGTTGACTAGATAAAAATAATTCTGCTTATACTTAGCCTATGCAAATATTAACAAAAAATATAAGACAAACTAATAAGTTACATTAACAGCTTGCAGAAATGTGTATCCCTTTCTATCCTGGTCCCCATGGCAATGAAACCAACAACCTTGGTCCAATTAGATAGTGACAAATTTTTTCCATATCACATGGGACCACAGAAGGTAAATTTTGAATGTACAGTACTAGCCCTGCTGGTAAGGAACTCTATGGTTGGCATTAGGGCTAAGTATCACATTTAAGAGGGCTAAATGTAGAATTTGTACTCCATTTGGAGGCTAGATAAATTGTGATAAGGATTTTAATTTTGACAAAATAAT
This sequence comes from Umbra pygmaea, assembly GCA_016801145.1. Taxonomy (NCBI): domain Eukaryota; kingdom Metazoa; phylum Chordata; class Actinopteri; order Esociformes; family Umbridae; genus Umbra; species Umbra pygmaea. The sequence goes on along the minus strand of JACXGM010000635.1, from coordinate 2,152 downwards.
CTATCATTTTTAGATGCGCTTTGTATGCACCAAAAATCATTGATGGTGAATATACAGTGCATGTTTTGTGAAACACCAATCTTTCCATCATTAATGCAGATATATTGTCAATGTCTACTATTACAATTAAACCCTTTAATGTTATCATGTGTTCTAGGTTGAGCCACAAAATAAACATCTTCCCCTCCAGCATAAGACAACTGCCAAAAACTCTGAGTTGATCTTAAAAGAAGAGGACTAGTTTGGATCTTTGCAAAACATTTTTTTCTGGTCTGATCAGACCAAAAACGAATTGAATGAGTCATTGTTGAAAGTATTTTTATGGTATTATTTTTCCTGTTTGGCAACATGGACAGCAATTACATATCTGGAAGTGTATCATTTTTAATCGGCATGTCATCCCTTTCCTTCGTGGGTCATAAACTACACCCTATCCTTCTGGGAGTTTTGTGAAGCGCTGATTTTAGTGAGTCATTTCCTCTTACTATCTATGTATACAATGATCTAATCTTGATAATGATCATTATAGACAGTTTCTCAAAATGCAACCCACACATTAGTGGCATTTGGAAGACATGTTCATAACAATGATCTGTAAAACTATGACCACTATCTTGAGTCTACTTGACTTCTAGGAAACACATTGATAGCTCCTATAGAAATTTGTCTCCGGGCTCTTTGGATCACTGAAATCAATTTCAGACACCTGTGATAATTAGTTTGCCAGGTGAGCCCAATTAAACGAATTAATTAAGGATGTTTCACATTATTAAGCAGGCCACAGGTTTCAAGCAATATGGGAAAGAAATGGGATCTTTCTGCTATGGAAAAATGTCAAATAGTGCAATGCCTTGGATAAGGTTTTTTCACAAAAACGTAAGCGTGATCATCGTACTGTGAAGAGATTTGTGGCTGATTCAGAGCACAGACGGATCATGCAGATAAAGGCATAATGAGGAAGGGTACTGCAAGACAAAAAAACAGATTAAGAAAGTAGCTGCTTAAATGCCATTACAAAGTCTGGAGTCCCACGAACCTCAAGGTGTAGGATCGTCTAGAGGCTTTCAGTTGTGAATTAACCTACTATTTGTCCACCCCTAACCAATGCTCAAAATCAGAATTGGTTGCAGTTGCAGTAAGCCCAGAAATACATGAAGACTAATTAAACAGTCTTGTTCACTGATGAGTGCCGTGCAACCCTGGATGGTCCAGATGGATGGAGTAGTGGATGGTTGGTGGATGGCCACCACATCCCAATATGGCTGTGACATCATGGAGAGAGAGTTGGTAGGCCCATTTAGGGTCCCTGAAGGTGTGAAAATTACCTTGGCAAAGTATATAGAGTTTCTGACTGACCACTTTCTTCCACGGTACAAAAAAGAACTGTGCCTTCCATAGCAAAATCATCTTCATGCATGACAATGCACCATCTCATTCTGCAAAGAATACCTCTCTGTCATTGTCTGGTATGGGCATAAAATGAGAGAAACTCATGATGGGGTCCCATCCTCCCCTGACCTCAATATTGCCTAAATGACATGGACATCCAAATATGAATGGACAAAGTAGACATCCCAGGTATAAAAGTCCCTGCAAAATGCTGTAAAGATGCCATGAAATCAATATGTTAGATATGACACAGGCAAAATATATGTGAAAAGGAATGCAGATCAAAATACTGTTTTTCAACTTCATGACACAGTTCTCTTAATTAATCAATGACCGCCATTTTAAAAGTTTGTGACCCAGAAGTACCAATAATGGTGTAGTATGTGTTATTATGTGCACACTCTTTGTTAAAAGAAAGAAACACAAGTTCCTGTATTCCGTCTCACTTCCTCTAGTCTAAACCACATCAACTTACATTACACATACATTAGTTGACAGTAGGGATGGGACGATTACCGGTTTCACGGTAAACCACAATAAAATGCCTGTACGGTTAGTATTACTGTTTAAAATTTCATTTTCATTAAAACCGTCTTTGATTACCGTGATTTTGAAAACTCACGGTAAATCCTGTCCAGCCAGAATCAGTCTGACGCAGGTGCGCGCATGCAACTTTGTTTTTTGCACGAGAAGTCAAGGCGGAAGCAGTGACAGCGCTCGGGAGATTTTTCAGCCATCCAAGAGGACAACATCTGAGATGTGG
>JACXGM010000634.1:0-68106 GCA_016801145.1 Umbra pygmaea | reverse complement strand
AAACAACGATCAATATTAACCAAATTTCTCTCTCATATTGCTCATCATAACCACTGAAAATTATAAAAACAACTAACCCAAATTCCAATTATTTTATATATTTTTTATTTTGCTGATCCGAAAAATGATCCGATCCGTGACTCTGATCCGAAAACCGATCCGATCCGTGAGTTTCATGATCCGTTGCACCCCTAATTCCCAAGACACACACACACACACACACACACACAATTTTGCAATGGTTGTCCCTGTCCCCCTAACCTAAACACCACTGAAGACCTGTGGGGCAAAGCAGAAACAAGCAAGGACAAATGAGTTGGTAAAGTCTAGAGGTGCTGCACGTAGAAATGGCCCTATAATTTTCTCGCACCTCAAACATTATAGAACGAGAGGGTACTAAAAGCAATAGTGCCAATAATTTGGATATGTTTTCGGAAAGCGAAGAAATATTTTGGTAAAAATTTTATTAGGCATCCGTAACATTTTAATTGTAAGATCAAGCAGACCACACGGGGGCTACGAGGCTGAGCAGGCTGTGGGGAAAGGACACTACAACGTAGAGATTTGAGGAAACAAGGCACATGGGAGGAAGTATTTGGGAACAAGAACGCTTTCCTTGTAGAGAGGTTTGGATCTTTAAATTATTGACGCTACATTATAACGTTGTTGTGGGAAAGCTGAGTACACTGCGGGCAGACATGGTGGCCTAGTGGATAGCACTGTGGCCTCATAGGAAGAAGGTTCTGGGTTAAAACCCTGGTCATCCCAAGCCTTTCTGTGTGGAGTTTGCATGTTCTCCCTGTGTCTGCGTGGGTTTCCTCCAGGTGCTCCGGTTATATGCTATAACCTGGCTCATTTACAGTCTGTACATTAGTGTAAGACTGTTGATTAATGTGCACTCTCCCAAGTAAACAAACAATATCCACCACAAACTATCTATACTACACCGAATTAGAGTGGAACAAGGACCTTTATGCTTTAATAAACTTAAATAATTGTGAAACAATTCTGTGACTACTGTAGACAACATGCCAACTGAAGGATCATGACATTTTATATTGTAGATTACTTGCTGGTTATCTTCCCCTTTGGCCAAATATAATGTACGTGTTTCCGTAGATGATCAAACACCAGGAACACCACCCCATTTGGAACCTCAACATGCACCATTTGGATTAACAAAAAATCGAATAATTCATAATGACTTATTCTGAAAAGAAAAGTCAAACAATAGTCATTCAAATAGTCTACCTACTCACCAGAGAAGCTCATGGAGAGGCCTCCCAGCCCAGCGGCCTTTTCCAATGTCAAAGGCATAAGCAAAGATTTTTGCCCCATTTCCATCTGCATCTACCTCCATGCGTGCCTGAAAAATGTTTATTTATTTCATTTGAACTTTATTTAAAGTGATAAATTACAAAAGTATTTATCACAATGACCATGGGGAAAGATTATGGGCAGAGAGAAAGCAATTTGTTTTAACTTATTGACAGGTTTCACCGTGGCTGTTAGGGGTCTTAGAACCAGAGACCTTTCAGACACCAGTCAGATAACCAAAATGCAATTCCATCATTCTGTATTGTAGACATTGTAGAATGACCTCCACACACGCTCCTAGTATATCCCTCACTCTTACCTCAAAGGCATAGTTCTCCACCAATGGTATGTCCTGTTCATCAATCAGTGTGTATTTTGTCTGCAAAAGAATAGACCGCTTTTGTATTTTCAACATTATTGCACACATATATAATTAGGGAATCATTTCACAGTGTCACCTAACAATAACCTAGACACTGAATCAAGTAACATTCAGTTAGAGCAAGTTATCAATCAAGACACAGAAAAGCATTCAGTGAAAGTATGACACATCAAGGATATAATAGTTAAATGTATTTAAAATGAAAACATTAGGACAATTATATAGTGAGAACAAATTAATATATAAACTCCCAACCATGCCTAAATATTTTTGACAGAACGACTAAATAAAACAAGCAAATTTTGTTTAGAATGTTTGTTTTGTATATACATTTTGCCCTGATTATTTTATATACACACACATACAGTGCCCTGGGCACTGTCAGTAAGCTGGGACACAAATTAAATCCCAATTTATAATCACATAACTATAGTCCAAGCTAGGAAGACATTGACTACTGCTGTGAACCAAAGTTAAGTTTCAAAGTCTAAAGATGAATACAAATAAAACGTAAATTCCTTAAGATTTTACAACCCTGTAATAATACAATATTTCAGGGGCCAGTCCATACCTTTGAATGTTCACCAGTCCTTAACTAGTGCTACAACTATTATAGTTAAACGTTACACACCTAATAGTCCAGTTACGTTTCAATGTGAGGGACAAATCGTTCATGGCGTCAAGCCGTTAATACAATAGAGATATTTAGAACGGCACAAATTAGACGAAGTTTAAAGTCATTTTAACGTAAAGTACATACGACGCTCCTTTAAAAATAAGTACTAACTAGCCATCATAAAATGTAAGCCTACTTGAGAGAACTCATGCCGCTATCCAGTCTTTTCAAGTGGTTAATGGAAAGAGGGTGAATTACATTTTCATTGCATTTTACTAATAGCAGATACTGTTATCCAGAGCGACTTAAAGTAAGTACAAGGACATTAGCCTTGGAGCAACTGAAAAGTGATGTGACATCATTTGGCACAGCCGGGAATCGAACCGGCAACCTTCCGACTACACGTGTGAATCCCTAACCTCTGAGCAATCTGACCCGCGGTGGACAGTTGGCCATTGCAGCCGAATGCCGCTGATTGAATATTTAACAAATCATCTTACATAGCAAATAGTTACATGCATCTAGCTTAACTAGTAAATAGTTATTTGTTGTAAATAGTCAATGTACCCACAATGCAACAGATTTGATTCTTTAGAACTTGGCATAGTAACGTGAGCTAGCTTGTAACGCCACCTAGCTGGCTAACCGGCCTGCGTCGCCAGTTAACTAGATGAGATACAATATATACATTTTTGTCCTAAATGATACTTAAGAGGCCTAATAGCTTAACATTGACAACATAATTCGATACTCCCATAATCAGCTAGGTAACGTTGTGCCTACAAATGTAGGTTAAATAGAAGTAGTGAGTTAGCTAGCTAGCTAACGAAGCTGAGCAGGGAGAAAACGAGGAGAATGATCTACATTGCATTAGACATGTTCGTTTTCTAATAACATATGACTCATGTCTGTATATTTCCCTTACGCTCGATTTTCCATATTAAAACATGCAATGCCATCTCCTAACAACGAGCCATTTTGTTAGCGCTTTTGTGATCCCCTCCCCTTCTTGTCGCACATGGCAGCCCTCGAATCCAGCTCACCTTCCCGGCCACACGGCCAAGTCGAACAATCCCGAGCTTGAAATCCGACATTGGAAGAGAGGTCAATCTAGGGCCGAGATGTGAGAACAGGTGAGTCTGTCTACAAGTTTTAAACTCGTCAGGGCGACCCCCCAGACCCGAATTACTGCCAGGTTGGTTAAATAGGGTCGATCGTCGCTCGTTTCTGGTCCTCCCAACCCGCTAACAATTCTCGGTGACACACCGCTGGCGTAGAAAGCCAAGCATGATTTGGGGGCGGGACATATTTGCTAAAGAAAATTCAGCCAATGACAATGCAGCTTTGAAACCCTTTGCCCCAATCCAATAAATCTTTATTTATTTCGAGTTCGTAATTCTATGGACGTAAAGGTGTCGTCTGCGATTCACCAATCAAAGACGGGGATTTCTTTTGGAGTACCACACATTTCGATTCGAACGCAATCACGGAGGTTTAACGTGGCTATGGAGCCAAATGGGGGCCAATAGGTTTGTAGATTTAAAAAAAAAAAGATGCAAGTTGAAAATGAAATAAACATTAAGCATGTTAACTTGCCCGCGAAAAGAAAGATTTAAGCAAAATAAAAAAACATTGCATGGAAAATATTTTAATTAAAAAATATATTAAAATCTGCAATTTCTATTTTTGTAGTGCAAATATTACATTTTCGGTTTTGAAAATTGTAATATTAATTACAATATATTTTATAATTAAATCAAGCGATTTTATTTTTCAACTGTGTATTGCATCCTTCTGGTAGGAGGCAAGTTTAACAAGCGTTCTGTATTGTTGATGACATACCCCTTTTTCTGAAAGAAATAAGAAAGTAGGACAAAGCAATTAATTTTGCAAACATATAGAGTGCTGTTTTTAGGTTAGATAAATGCAAGCTATTTTGTCAAAAAAGTTCTATAGTAGATTGCAATGTTAAGTGAAAGTGCTGAATGAAGACATTTGTTTCAAGAAATTCAGAAAGAGTGTAATGGAAAGAAATTCCAGTGTTTAGCTGTTAGTCTGAAGTAACTCCATACCTTCTACTCTGTCAGATAATGATGGTTGTCGTGCTTTGTTTTAATTACCATGGACTCTAACCAGATGTCTGAGGACTTAAAATTAAGATACATAGTTGACTTTCAAAAAACATGTGAAATAAATAACAACCAAATACAACTGTCCGAAACATTGTCAAGTTATTCAAGTTAAATGGAACAATTCAAGTCAAAGCAAGATTTGGAAGACCAAGAATAATATCACAACCTGGTCAGATCTGCACAAGAGAACCGAACAGGTTCATGCAAACCACCTTCAGAACCATTTAACTGAACCAACAGTAGATTTTCATGGTTTCACAGTGCAGTGCACCTTATACAACAAGAATCTTCTTGGGAGAGTGCAAACTTTTTCTAAAACCTCATCTCAGCTTATTATCGAGGGTATGCCAACAAAAACCCTCACAATCCTGAATAATTTCAATAAAAGAACACTGTGCCAACTATTAAGCATGAGTGTGGCTCCATTATGCTTTGGGGTTGTGGGGAAACCAGTGGGACTGTAGTATTGTAAGGGTGGAAGGCAGAATGGATTCCACTACATATCAACAAATCCTACAAGCTATTCTTTGAAACTTTCTACAGTTGTAGGCAAAAGTTTAGGCACCCCTGACAATTTCCATGATTTTCATTTATAAATTATTAGGTGTTTGGATGAGCAATTTCATTTTGATAATTAATCATCAAATAACTGAAGGACAAAGTAATATTTCAGTAGTGAAATGAGGTTTGATGGATGAACAGAAAATGTGCAATATGCATCAAAATGAAATTAGACTGGTGCATAAATTTGGGCACCCCAACAGAAATATCACATCAATATTTAGTTGAGGCTTCTTCAGCAGAAATAACAGCCTCTAGATGCTTCCTATAGCCTGTAATGAGTGTCTGGATCCTGGATATAGGCATTTTGGACCATTCCTCCTTGCAAAACATCTCCAGTTCAGTTAGGTTTGATGGTTGCCAAGCATGGACAGCCCGCTTCAAATCACCCCACAGATTTTCAATGATATTCAGGTCTGGGGACTGGGATGGCTATTACAGAACATTGTACTTGTTCATCTGCAAAAATGCAGGAGTAGATTTTGAGCATTGTTTTGGGTCGTTGTCTTGTTGAAATATCCAGCCCCGGCGTAACTTCAATTTTGTGACTGATTCCTCTACAATTGTTCTCAAGTATCTGCAGATTTTGAGTGGAATCCTTGCAACCCTCAACTTTAACAAGATTCGCAGTATCGGTACTGGCCGCACAGCCCCACAGCATGATGGAACCTCCACCAAATTTTACTGTGGGTAGCAAGTGTTTGTTTTGGAACACTGTGTTCTTTTGCCGCCATGCATAGCGCCCCTTGTTATGACCAATAACTTCATCTTTGTTTCATCAGTTCACAGCTCCTTCTTCCAAAATGAATCTGGCTTGTCCAAATGTGCATTTGCATACCTCAAGTGACTCTGTTTGTGGCATGTGCAGAAAATGCTTCTTCCGCATCACTCTCGCATACAGCTTCTCTTTGTGCAAAGTGCACTGAATTGTTGAACTATGCACAGTGACACCAACTGCAAAAAGATGATGTTGTAGGTCTTTGGAGGTGGTCTGTGGGCTGTTTTTGACCGTTCTCACCATCCTTCGCCTTTGCCTCTCTGATATTTTAGAGCCTGCTACTTATGGCCTTAATAGGAACTTTGCCTGTGGTCTTCCATTTCCTCACTATGTTCCTCACTGTGGACACTGATAGCTTAAACCTCTGCAATAGCTTTTTGTAGACTTCCCCTAAACTATAATGTTGAACGATCTTTGTTTTCAGGTCATTTGAGAGTTGTTTTGATGCCCCCATGTTGCCACTCTTCAGAGGAGAGTCAAAGAGAACAACAACTTGCAATTGACCACGATTAATTTTCTCACGATTAATGAGCTCACCAAACCAATTGTGTGTCCCAATTAATTAGTGGTAGGTAGTTACAGGTATTCAAATCAACAAAATGAAAAGGGTGCCCAAATGTATGCACTTGTCTAATTTCATTTTGATGCATATTGCACATTTTCTGTTAATCCAATTAATCTAATTTCACTACCAAAATATTTTCTGTGTTCTTCAGTTATTTGATAGATCAAAGTAAATTTGCTGATCCAAACACCCAATGATTTATAAATGAAAATCATGGACATTGTCAGTGGTGCCTAATCTTTTGCATTCGACTCTATTAGGCAAATGTCCAGTTAGTAAAGTGTATTAAAAAGCATCACCCTTTGGGGTCCACGTGGCATTGTGGGCTAAGTTACTGTCTTGCAGGACAAACACCCTCACAATATTAAACAAAGTCAAGTCTTATTCCATGTGGCGCAGCGTTAAATGCACAGTGAGTGTATATCGACTTGTATGCTTTATTTTGGGTACCAGTCGCCCATTATCTTAAGAGAGCCGATTGCACTCTAGTGTTTTGTTGTTTTCCGTGTTCCAAATAAAAGCAAGAACACATGCTCCCTGCATTCTGTCTCCATTTACATACACCAACAACCGCAACAATACCATCAGTTATGACAGCATAGCATTGAATGAGTATGTCACTTGAAGTTTTCTCAATCAACCTCTTTGTTCATCCAGAGAATCAAAATATGTAGAATACATATTTGTGTTGGACATACTAATTAAAGCATTTAAATAATGTTTAAAATTAGTTTTATGCAGTACACACTCATCAGATTACCTTTCCCTTCTTCTCAATAACACACAAACCAAATGTTATGAAATATGTTAATCAAATAATACAATAATAGACAATGTAGCCTAACAGAATAATAGAGGAGTGTAGCATATTACAACTGAAGTAATCTTAAAAAGTTGTTCATATTTATATCATATTAGGATCACATATTAGTCTAACTAAATAATTCAACAGAGCTCATAGGGTCTGTGTCACGTTTTAATGTAGTCAAAGGTAATGATGGGCATAAATTAGGTAGACCGAGGTTCATTTAATGAAGGCTAAATCATTTGCTTATTGTTGGAAAAAAACAATGGCTTACTTACATGTGTGCTGGAAACAATTATTTGAATGCTATTACAGAAAATACTATTGTGCAATCATGAGATAGAGATGGAATTAAAGGAAAACTCAGGCGCAAATTGAACCTAAGGGTTAATAACACATTGCTACAGAGTCAACCATTCTCTGGGATAAGTTTTCATGCTAATTGAATGTGCCCAGTTTTAGTGCAAACTGATAATTACCTTATAACGCTAGTTGTGAGGGCACAAATTAAGTAAAAATAAATCACTATTATAGACCACTAACAAGGCTCAAAATAGCACCACACTTCCACAGTAGCATAATAAGAGTCCCTACATGCTAATCAAAGCATTGAGAACTTTGTAAGTGTACAGACAGTGTATTAGAAATATAGTTTTATAGACAATACCGTTCGTGTCTAGAAGGCAGCCGCCATCTTCGGAAACAGACTTGATTAGTCAAACCACAAACTCTGTGCTACGTGAGCTGAACTGTAAGCAATTTGTGTTTTCGCATTGCCAGCTGTAAGTCTTGCTCATTGATCTGCATGAATGACTGCAAAACCTCTTGCCATTGACGATTCCAAGTCACAGTTCAGCTCACGTAGCACAGAGTTTGTGGTTTGACTAATCAAGTCTATTTCCAAAGAAGGCGGCTGCCTTGTAGACAAGAATGGTAATGTCTTTAAAACTATATTTCTGCACCCTCCAATACCCTCTTACGGGAGTTCAACGGTAAAGCCTCCCAGTGCCAGGGGTTTTTGCTACAGATGGGTCTCTACTTCACTATTGTGCCCATGGCGACGGATTGGGACCGAGTGGCTGCCCTCATCTCCTGCCTGGGTAGGCAAGCCCTCGAATGGGCCAACGCCATGTGGTGGGAACAAAACCCGGTGGTCGACAACTACGAGGCGTTCACCCGATTGTTCTCGTCCGTGTTTGATCACCACCCTGACAGACGGGGCATCGGGGAGCGTCTCTACCATCTGCGTCCGAGGGTGCACAGCGAGGGAGTACACACTGGAATTCCGAACTCTGGCTGCTGGGTCCGGATGGAATGAACCGGGCATGATTGATCACTTCTGGCGTGGCCTGCGGGAGGATGTCCAGTGGGAGTTCGCCAGCCGCTGGGGTTTGACCAACAGGTGGACATGGCTAACTGGCTGGACAGCCTCCTGCAGGGAAGAGGATGCACCGGGATACCAGGATGGTTCCATTTGGACCCACACCAGGGTCTGTGTCGGGTCCTGTGCCCATGGAATAGGGTACCAAAGGTTTCCGGAAAGGAAAGGTAGGACCTAGGAGGCGCCAGGAGTGTGGCAAACAGGGGCACGATGCAGCGTCTTGCCAGCTGCGCTTTCCAGGTTCCAGTAGTGGCAGCACGTGTACGCACGCACCACCCCAGGTACAGTGTCATACGTCACCTTCACAATCGCACATATCCATAGCCTTCCCCATGTATGCCAGCCTAGCCCCGTTAACCGCATGCGTGGATTCGGGGACAGCAGGTTACTTTCTAGACAAGACCTTTGCTCGTTCTCTAGGAATACCTGCTACTCCTCTCAGTAGACCCATACCTGTTCAGGCCTTAGACAGTAGACCCATGGGGTCAGGGGTAATCACAGAGAAGACAATATCTGTTGAGATGAGGTGTATGCCAGAACACACAGAGTGTCTATTTTTTTACATTATCGACATACCTACATGCCCTGTTGTTTTGGGTTTGCCTTGGCTGTCAAAACATAACCCTGATATTTCCTGGTCTCTTAGGTCCATCACGGGGTGGTCGTGTGAGTGCTCAGGAAGATGCCTTCCAGTTTTGCTATGGGCCACCACAGTGGATAGTCCAAACTGTGTTTCCAACAATCCTGTTCCAATTGAATATTCTGACCTAGAGCCTGTGTTCTCCAGACACCGGGCGTCTAAATTGCCTCCACATTTGCCATGGGATTGTGCCATAGAACTCCTACCAGGTTCTGTATTGCCTAGAGGTCACATATACCCCTTGAATCATCGCGAATCAAACTGGTTCCAACGTGTGGAGGACGCATGGAACGCTGCCCTGCCGGATGCTGGGTCTGCGGCTTGTAGGGAATTATAAAGTCCTGAGGAGGGTCACTGATGCCTAATACAAATTGTCGTTGCCGCCCGACATGCGTATTCACCCTGTTTTTCATGTGTCTTTCCTCAGACCAGTGGTGGATGGCCCTCTCCAAGAGGCCGTTGGAGATCGAGGGTGAGCCTGCATACTCCGTGCGTGCCATTCTCAATTCGAGACGGCAGCAGGGTGGGCTTCAATACCTCGTGGATTGGAAGGGGTACGGTCCTGAGGAGCAGTGCTGGGTTCCGGCCAGGGATGTTTTGGACCCCAACATCCTGCGCAAGTTCCACCTGCTCCGGCCAGATCGTCCGGCACCGCATCCTCGAGGCCGTCCTCCAGGCAGTGGGCGCCACGCTGGGAGACCTGCGCGTCAGACGGGGGGTACTGTTATACATTCTGAGCCCAGGACGCCCGCTCCTGACGCGTCATGGATCAGACACTCAGGTTCCCCTGTCTTTTGAAGCCACTGCATCCACAGCTCTCTAATCTGGGCTAATCAATGTCACCTGTTTCCCCTCTTCAGATATAAGAAGCCCTGATCTACACAGAGAGCTGTGGGTTATTGTTTACGTTAAGTATATGTACATTTGGAGAAGTGTCACTCCGCCAGTCTATGTTCTTGTTGGCGTTGTAAGTCAGTGGAATAAATACTGAACGCCAAAACCTTGCCTTCGACTCCTCATTCCCTATTCGCAGCTGACATTGTTGATATCTTTCCAAACGAGGATTAGAAAATACAAAATAACTGAGTATGGTCAACTATGGAATTTAATGTACATGTTGTAACAAGAAAACAAACAATTACTTATATGAAAAATATGTATCGCAAACACAAATTTCAATTAATAAAAGAGTTACTAATATCCACAGAACAACAATGACATTTATTTTAACATAAATTGTTCTACAAAGTGTCAAGAGTAAATAGGGTTCAGAGGTGCACTGTTGAAAATTTGTGTGAACTATTTAACGCAAAAAACTAAAATATACTAACATAGGTGACTGAAATCGTCAACTAATAATAACTAGATTTTAACTGTAGAAAATGACTAAAATATTTTTTTGTCAGAGGGTTAAACTTAAACTCAGTTTTTTTGGTCAATCCCAAATGTGTGTCTTTTGTAATTTGGATAACATTCTTCCCATAGAGGCCACATATAACCTTCGATACCTGTTACATCAAGAAATAGGGTTAGCCCAGTTAGTCTCCAAAATTTGCTGTCTGGTGGTTTGCATGAACTTGCCTGGGATGGAGCAGTGACAGTATACAAGATGGACCGAGCCATGCCATTCATTTTTACGGAGATCAAGTGAAGCCAATTAGAAGTACTTTTTCGGTGGTAGCCGAGCGTACTGCGTAGCCTCAAGCTGAGCGTGATGACGTAGATGTGACGTGAGCAACATCTCTGAAAGTTGTAATTCTTATCTTAGCCAAAGGGGAAGGCTTAGACCCGGAAGTTGAAGCAGCCCTGGGTGGGTTCTGATGCTATCTGTCTACCACCTTAAGTTAGCATTCCATTCATTTTAGGGGTCCATTTGACAGTGAATACATTTACATCCGAAGCGTTTAAAGACTCTATTTGTCCATTGTTTATTTCTAAAGAAACAGGACAATGTATAAAAAAGCTCCATTACCTTGTATCTCATGTTATGGCCCCGTAGCAGCCGTTTTTGTGAAAATATGATAACTATTGTGTCATAACCACTTACAGTGACTTACTGTCGCACAGTAAAAAAATTACCGTAAAGTCAAGAAGGCAATCAGGGGGACGTGGAGGCATACAGTGAAAATTACAAAAATAATTAATCAGAATATATTTTGCTCCTGCTCGTACGCTTATGGACAACTCCTACTCACGCTCTCCTTTCTCTGCAAGATGCAAGATTCAGAATGATTCAGATTTCTCTAGGCAAACCTACGAGAAGTATTACAACATTCAAATACGTTGCCCACGTCCTATCTACGTCATCGCGCTCAGTTTGAGCATGCGCAACTGCGCAACACGCTCGGTTATCACCGAAAAAGTGCTTCTAATGACTTTACTTCACTTGCTCTCCATAGGAATGAATGGCGTCTGTTTGTCCATTCATATACTGTCATTTGAATTGATTCAATTTCGCACCTGCTCGCATATTAGCCATATAGGTTAAATAGTGGATTAAAAATGTACAGAACAAAAAGCGTAGAAACAGGGTAGACGTGTCAAGAACGATGCATATTTTGGTCATGTCGTTCTATGGACCAAAATAGACAAGGAACTGATTTGTGTGTATTCGAGTTAATATAGTGGACCTGCGGCCTTGTGTCCTGTGCATTTTTATTGTGTTGGTGGTCTCTACAAGGAAATTATGACATTATAATTAAAAATGCCTTTCCCCTGCCTCGTTTGCTCCCGAGTTCTAAAGCATTTTTCCACAAAGGTGGGGGAAAAAATAATCTAAAATAATAAAGGCGGGTAAATAAGGTTACTGCATTTATCCCCAATTAAAACACTGGTAACATCAACTAGCATTATGTAGAACATGGGAACAACAAACGTCACCGAAACTCCCATATTTAGTTGCTTAACTTGATTTTCAGCTCTGACCTAGCCTACAGGTTAGCCTAGACTAGTGTCTGTGTTACTTCCGTGTTTCTACCTTGATACACCTGTGTTATAACTGCGGTACATTCTGAAACCACCTGTCGCGTTGGATTTATATTACTGCTTAAATGCGTGGGGTATTACAGTAGTTGACGGGCCATGAATGAGGATCCAAAATCATCCGATTTAACACCCGTGTCCCTATGGCACAGCTCAAAAACTGGAGTAGAATTTAAAGAAAGATCAGGAGAATTTAATATGAATTTACAACAGCCGATTTTCCCTGCGTTGAATACACTCCAAAATGAAACTCAGTCTGCTAAAGAGAGCTCCGGCGGGTTGCCAGGAACGGCTTCTACATCAGCGGTGACAACCTCTGACTCAGAATCGGGCATATTCTCTGTAGAATCGGAACTTTGTGTGGATCATGACTCGGAGTTGGACTGGTTCTGCAGCTCAGAACAAAAACTGATATGCTCGCATTGCATATCTTGCCAGGGCCACACGGTAACACCCCTAGCCAGCAGAGTGACTTCAATCAGGGTAAGTGCAAGGGCTCCATGAAAAGAAACCGTGAGGTAGCCTATCACTAATCTAACAACATACATGTTTTCGGGGCTGTAAATCCGCGATATGGACCATTATCACAGTTAACAGAGTTAAGACACTGTTTACCTAGAGTGAGAATGGAACTGGCAAACGTTTTTTTTTTACATCAGTCCCTAAAGTACCAATTGGTTTGTTTCATTTTTGTGTTCACATGATTGATGGGTGTGTGAATGGCGTGCCACACTTTTCCAGGAGTCTCCCTGTTGATGTGTCATGAAGGATCGATGTGAGGAAAATTTTCCAGCTGTTGAAATGATACAGGAAGCCTCTACACGTCGGCATTCCTGCAGTTCAATATAACAGAAATAGGCAGACTAGATAGGTGAACAATGAAAAGGCTATTTCCATATTAGAGGTAGTGGATAGGGAAAGTTAGGAATCATTGTTCATGTCCTCATTACATGAAAACAAATCTATGTTTGTTGCTTAGACTATTCTGATGTTACTGACCTGTGCTACCAGACTGGAGTTGAGCTCATATCAACACAGAACTTAATTCAGCTACACACATTTACAGATAGAATGCACAAAATCTACATGCTGACCTACACAGTTTTTCACTGTATAGATTTAAAAGATCCAAGTAGAGAACTGTAGTTACCCGAGTTCTGTAACTCTTTCAGTTCTGTGAGTGGAACAGAGGTATAGTGCAGTTATTTAGTTAACAGTTAAGTTTGGCCATAGCTTGATGTGGTGAGCATGGTCTTAGATTCTGGGGGACAGATGGCCAGTTACACGTGGGGAAACGGATGAGGTGGCTGGATTTTCCGGTCATGTTTGACCTGTTCTGCCTGCTTGCTGAAGGAGATTTGGGTGGGAGTGGTCAACAATGAGTTTCACTTGATCCTTTCTGCTCTGGAGTCATGTGACCTCTGCAGTGGACTGATTCAGACCCAAACCAGACAGAATGGAGGAGGTGACGATGGACCCTGCTATTGATGACAGCAGCATAGAGCCCTGTATTGCACTGCTGGTTTGCTTCTAAAGATAAGCAGGGTCAGGCCTGGTTAGTCCCTGGATGGGAGACCAGTGCTGCTGGAAGTGGTGTTGGAGGGACAGTAGGGGGCCCGAAACCGTGAGGTAGCCTATCACTAATCTAACAACATACATGTTTTCCGGGCTGTAAATCCGTGATATGGACCATTATCACAGTTAACAGAGTTAAGACACTGTTTACCTAGAGTGAGAATGGAACTGGCAAACAGTTTTGTTGTTGTTTTTTTTTTGCACTCTTCCCTCTGGTTTAAAGATCTTTCCCAATGCCCCAGGGCAGCGATGGGGGACATCTGCCCTGCTTATTGTGCTGTCTTTCGGATGGGATGTTAAAACGGGTGTCCTGACTCTGTGGTCATTAAATATCCCATGGCACTTATTGTAAGAGTAGGGGTGTTAACCCCGGTGTCATAGCCAAATTCCCAACCAGGCTTCAATGTAATCACGGCCACCTAATAATCCCCCTCCTTCCTAATTGGAATATATAACTAACTACTCACCTCTCCACCTGATAGCTGATGTGTGGTGAGCATTCTGGTTCAAAATGGCTGCCGTGCATCTCCCAAGTGGGTGCTACACATTGGTGGTGGATGAGGTGGGCTTTCCCCCTCACTGTGTAAAGCGTTTGGGTTCCTTGGAACAAAAGCGCTATGTAAGTCAAATGCATTATTATTATTATTATTAAAGCATGGCTGACTGGGAGATGTTTTTTTATCCTGAAAGTTGTGCACGTGCCAGTGCGCCTGCTTGGTGCTCACTGTAATGTTGTCATCCCATCGAAATTTGTGGGAGATGATGTTACCTGAAGTTTTTTAAAAGATTCAGTGGAACTAGCAGCTGAATCTTTCAATCCTTAGATGAAACCACGGTTTTGTCCATGTCTTTGCATTTTTAGACGGACAGTCGTTTAGAGTGAGTGGAGGAGTGTGTTCCACCACGGAGGGGTGACGAGTCCAAACTGTGTTCGCCCATCTTCACATGTTGCGCCATTTTGGTCAGGAAGTCAGATGGAACACCAACATTTAGGACAACACTCAGCAGTATCCATTGTGCCTCTAATCTGTAAAACACAGAAGTGAATCTCTCATTATTTGGTCAGTTGCTTCACTTTAGTTCTGTCTCCTTATTCTAAACAAATTAATATATTCAGCCTGCATTGTTCAGAGCAAAAATGAATCATCATATCATAATACCAGTAGCAAGGACAGATTAACAAAAGGCAAGGTTACCAAACACTGAACCACAACTTATTTTCTTAATGAGTAAAATGTAGTCGGTTGCCAATGATGTGAATGGTTGCTGAGCTTGCTTGTAGATAGACAGACAGAACTAGGGTGTTGATCTGAAAGGCAGTCAGGTAAGACGGCATGTTTCACCAGCACACATCCAGATGTCAGCTGTTGTGCTTCTGGTAGAACAGTGGAGGTTTTCCTATTGGAGATGATCTTCTCATTTGACCGCTACACAGCAACAGCCTTTGCTGACAAGCTGCTCAAATATCAACCACTCATGTTACGCCTGAACAGCTTCAGTTATCAGCACAAGATTGCAATACCAATATTCAAAAGTGTTGGCTGTGCTCACAGGCTTAACATTTGGCCTTCAGTTTTCAGACCTGCATAAATGAAGGAGGGTGACGCAGTGGTTATGTTGCTATTTACATACATAATTGTTCCCATGTTTACATACTAAACATTTTGAATTCTATGTGTAGTTATTATGATTTGTGGATTTAAATACAGTATTTAAAACTGTGCATGTGGGTCTGATCTCCTGTACAGAATCATCTGGTTGACGTGTGTGAAAAGATGCAGCTGCAGGCGCAGCGCATTGAGCGCTTTATTAACCAGACCCTGACTGCCAAAGAACGGGCCCTACAGGTAACATGAGACCAGGCTCTGTGACATGGAGATTCTTTGACTCTACTACAAAGCCTTGGAATCACAAGGTTGACACACCGCTGTACTGGACCTCATCATGTGTGTTTGTGTCATGTCTCCCCGTGTGCGGTGTTCATGCAGGTGGAGGCCAGCAGGGCTCGGGAGCAAGTGGTGGCCCAGGTCAGTGCGGTGAGAGAGGCTGTGGACGAGGAGGAGCAGAGGCTGCTGGAAGCAGTGCAGCGAGAGGAGGAGAGAGTGGAACAGTGTCTTCTCACCCAGAGGGCCCACTGGGGCCAGGCTCTGGCCATGCTAACGCAGACACGCTCACGCCTGGTGA
The DNA here is from genome assembly GCA_016801145.1 of Umbra pygmaea. Taxonomy (NCBI): domain Eukaryota; kingdom Metazoa; phylum Chordata; class Actinopteri; order Esociformes; family Umbridae; genus Umbra; species Umbra pygmaea. The sequence continues at coordinate 52,188 of JACXGM010000634.1, read as the reverse complement.
ACACCCTCACCAACACACCGGACATCCAGCTGGCTGTAAGTAAGAGAGGCAGACAGGTGGTTGTGTGTAGGAGAGACAGACAGCTAGCTGTGAGTAGGAGAGACAGACAGCTGGCTGTGAGTAGGATAGACAGACAGCTCGCTGTGTGTAGGAGAGTGGACAGACAGATAGCTGGATAATAAACCTGACTACGATGATGATTGTAATAATTATACACACAAAATACATTATTGTTTATTCTCTGCTGTGTTCTAGACCTCTGGCCAGGAAATATCTGAAAGGTAAATATTCTACTTCGATGCAATTTTGCTCAGCCATTGACAAGCAGGCTTGTGTTGTTCATTGGCCAGATTCACATGAACTGTCTTGTGTGTGTGCGTGTGTCAAGGGTGGAGGAAGCAGAGGGGGTGGGCGAGCCTTGTGACACTGACCAACTCAAACTGAACACCAGCTGCAGTGACAGCAAACTGATGAGGGGCCTCTGGGCCAGTGCTATACTGCTCGGACCAGCTGGTGACTATTGCCTTGTTTAATATCTCCACGATACAGCACCAAGCTCTGCTTGTTTTGTATGTTAATGTTGTAACTGCAGCTAAACATACTGCTTTGTTAAAGTTCATGGTACTGTATGTGTCTGAACTGATGATGAATAACAATCCACTTTTCTCATCCTATTTCAGCTTGCGGTTCAGCAAATCTAACCTTTGATGAATGCACTGTCAGCCCTCTGCTCTCCCTGTCAGAAGACCTTTGCACGCTGACATTCCTGCCTAAGCGCTCACGCCAGTCTCCAGCCTACCACCCAGCACGTTTTGACAGCTGGCCCAATGCTCTGGGCACACTGGCCATCTCTTCTGGTACCCACAGTTGGGTGATGGATGTGGGTGAGAGCGGGGCCTTCAAATTGGGGGTATGCTATGCCAGCATGGGGCGTAAGGGCTCGGGCAATGACTCCCGTCTGGGTTACAATGACCAATCCTGGGTGCTCTCCAAATATGATGGGGATTTCTCATTCTGCCATGCTGGGAAGAATACATCACTGCAGGTGGTCAAAAAGCCCACGAGGCTGGGGCTTCTCCTGGATTGGCCCAGTCAGACATTGGTATTCTATGAGCCAGCCTCTTGTGCCGTGTTGCATTCAGTCAGACACGCCTTTAGTGCCCCTCTGCTCCCTGCATTCGCTGTAGCCGACCGCAGTGTCACTATAGTACACTAACCTGACTGTTGTTCACTGGCTTACGCTTTCATAAGGCATAATGCATGTCATGTGAGTTGATAATATAACATTGTAATGGGTCATTTAAGCTTAAATTAAGTCAAATGCATTATATTGTCTGAAAATGTTTTACAGAATAACTTGTAAACAATTTAATGTGATCAAAGTGACATCTCTCTGACTAGAAACATATTCAGTAATTTCTTCTTTGATGAAAGATACATTTATAATTTGTTATTTGTTAATGCTAACATAATCTAAGATAAGGATTCTGTATTGATATCTGTTTCAACAGTGATGACACTAGATGTAGGTGTATTCTGCTTTTATTTATTCTACTGTTATGACTTTATTAATTGTATTTATTAATAAGTGACTTCCTACCATGTATAGACATCAAGCTACTGATTGTGCACACTGGTTGATCCAGATGTTTCTCAGTGTGCTTCCTACTTGCATTCAATATTTGTAATTTATAATTTTCTGGGATTTCCTCATGCAATATACCGGTCCTTCCAGATATTTATGATGCTTTCTTAGGTTTTAAAAATCAAGAAACCAATAACAATCCAAGTCATAGAGATCATTTGACTGAGATTCACATGGGACTAGGTGATGGAGGTGTAATTATTAGCTGATCATTTACTGAAGTGATATTTTTCTGAAAAACATTCAAAATAATTTTCACCCCTACAATCAATATTTCATTAAGCCTCCTCTTGCGTAGATAACAGCACTGAACCTCTTCCTGTAAAGACGAGGTTAAGCTACACATTTTGAATATCCTTGATTGTCTTGTTTTGCAGTTGTGGACTGCCCTCTTTAATTTAGACCACATGTTTTTAATTGTATTTAATTTAGTTAAAAGACTGAGATGGCCATTGTACAACATTTTGTGCACAATACAACTGAAAAGGATAGCATTTACAGATGCAACTTTGTTTAGTTGTATTTTAAATACCATATACTACTCGGAAAATATGGGTAATTGTTAGATGTAATGTTTAGCTTTTTCTTTTGCTTCATTTGAAGTGCCAATAGTTCTTAAGTTGACTGTATGCCTACAAAATGTTGCCTTAACAAAGGATTCATTAGATCCTCATATTGTCATGCTGCAGAATGTCCACTAGAGTGTAGTATTTAGCTCCTTGAACCGATAGATAAGTATATTTTACCTTGCCTGTACAATCACAATTACTTACTCTGTTATTTCTCTATTTTACAATGAAATATTGTGTTCTGTTTTACAAATCAATATAGGCTATATCAATTTGCCAAAACATTTATTCTCTAAAAGTTCTAAGGAAAGTCATCAGCTAACATTCTTATTATTATTAGTTTGTATACTGTTGTAAAAATGTTAAGCTAATTTTAGGCTCCCAAGTTGCACCTTGAAAAAGATAAACAAAAATGTCTGTACAAAATAAGAAATTAGCTATATTTGTTATGCATTTTCCAACATGAGTATATATTACATTTCATTAATGACGAGGAAATAAACCAATTATAATTTCTCACATTCTGCACAATTGTTGTTTGTGGTTGTTTATTTAGTGGTATATTTAAGCAATATGGCACGAAGAGGTGTGATATACTGTATGTACTAGCTATTTATAGGCTACCACGGCTGAGAAATACTCGTAGGATGAATTGCAAAGTATCCACTATCAAACATTCAGCATTCAAGGGGTTTTTAATTGGGTTTTTAGCAATTAATATGTACCCACTGTTTGGTTTATGAAGTTCAGCATCCATTTGTTTCTTTTTATCTGAGATTTGATCCCGTTCCATTTTATGTTCTGCTTTGTATCCCGGACTCTCATTCAGGGGCGAACTGGGGTACAAAATCAGCCCTGGCACTCTAGCTACGCCAGCCCACATTAACCTGCCCGCACAAGCCCACCCACCCTATCCGTATAAACACATACTTGCTACTTACACATAAAGGTGCTACTGCTATAATCAATACAGTACTCTTTTCTAAACCTTTACTCTACTAGTGACTAGAAAACAATAGACTTGTAAAGAACATGTTAATATCAAATCTCGAGTGGCAGCCTAAGGAAACCCTACATATTTTGAAAAATGTCTCCCAAAAGTTACATAGTGTAGCTTTAAGATTAAAGAAAACACTCCATACCCTAAACAGCTCAAAATTGTCCCTGGATGGGAGACCAGTGCTGCTGGAAGTGGTTTTGGAGGGCCAGTAGGGGGCACTCTTCCCTCTGGTCTAAAGATCATTCCCAATGCCCCAGGGTAGTAATGGGGACATCTGCACTGCGTGCCGTCTTTCAGATGGGTTATTAAACGGGTGTCTTGACTCTCTGTGGTCATTATAAATTCCATGGCATCATGCGCGGTTCTAGCGGGGTGGCAAACACGTTTGCTTGGCAACACTATATTATGTCGGCAACACAAACTCTGATTCTAACTTTCAAAACAATAGCTCTCGTAATTCATGACAATAATCAATTGTTAATTCATTGCGTAAATAGTTGGTGGGTCTATGTTCATGTGTTGCTAAAATTAGTTTGTTATTGGATAAAACAGATATTTGTGAATGTTTTTCAAATGTATAGTGTTTTCACGAGACACTGACAATATATTCAATCAAATTCTGTGTACAACATCTTCGTTACTGTTTTTAATGAAACGTTGTAATTGAAAACATGTTAAATGTTTGTTTTTGCAATGAATTCACAATGATTATTGCAATGAATTAAAACAAGCACTTTTATTCTGAATGGACAAATCAGAGTTTGTGTTGCCAAAATAATATAGTGTTGCCAGGCAAACGTGTTTGCCACCCTGCTAGAACCGCACCTGCATGGCATTTATCGTAAGAGTAGGGGTGTTAACCCCGGTGCCATGGCCAAATTCCCAACCAGCCCTTGTTTCAATCATGGCCACCTGATAATTCCCCTCATTTCTAATTGGCATATATAAATACTCATCTCTTCACCTAATAGCTGATGTGTGGTAAGACTACACATTGGTGGTACACATTGGTGGTGGATGAGGTGGGCTTTCCCCCTCACTGTGTAAAGTACTTTAGGTTCCTCGAAAAGCACCACATAAGTTGAACTAATTATTGTTAATTAATGTAACTGGCCCTTAACAGTAAAACTGCTCCCAGCCTGGCCCCCCAGTTAAAATGGCCTAGACTCATCACTGGAATTGCAGTGAATATTCCACTGGGATTCCTGGAGCAACATAGGGTAAAGTGCCTTGCTGAATGACATTTTGTCAGGAATTGCACAGTCAAGAATTGAACCGGCAACCTTCCGACTACAAGGCTGACTCCCTAATCACTGAGCCATCTGCTCCCCGAATTTGAAAACATGGTTGCTTTTGCTTAATGTAAGGCAATGTACAAATGTGTAGTCAGTAGAGGGCTGTTGCCTAACTTGTGTTAATTAGTCTATTCTGCTATGATTAAATACAATATAGAGCCAAAAACACTATGGCACAATGGCAGTAGTTAATAGCTTGCTGCTGCTACATTAACTGTTTGATAGAGACTTAAACTACCTTTATTTTCTTTGATTTCTACTTACATCGACTACACTACTGTCCGTTGCAGCAGATGCATCAATTGCTCTTTCATCTCTCAGAAACAGCACTCTTGCCAGAAGTGTTCTGAAAACAGATTGTTTACTTTGGCAGCCTCGGCCTTGAGAGGACTTTTTTATTGTTACTGTCAAACTTTTCAGCGTCATCTTTTCTTTTTTCTTTCTTTTTTCCCCATTTTCCTCCCTTCCCAGTTCCCACTAATCCTGCCTTGTGGGCAGCTTCGCAACTCCTAGGACAGATCTGTGGGATGGCGAAGGGCGCACACATGGTTCATCCAACCACATGTCGCCCAGCTGATGATTATTTTTGCACTGCTCATCCAGCCTTTAGTCCGATTATGCATGGGATGATCACGTTCAACTATACTTCCGCAAATTAATTTACAGGCACCTGATCTGCACACCAGGATAGATAATCTGATTTACCTAACCCAAACCCTGGGCACCGCTATGCCAATTTGCGCGGCCTTTTGCAGGAGGTCTCGGGAAAGTTTATCGAACCCATAGTCACGATCGAACCCGTGACTATCATGACGTAGACTGTCCTGCATTGCAGCCTCTTAGCCCACTACATCATGCAGACCCCCACCTTTTCTTTTCTTACGAACAAGTAAATAGTTTTTTGGCTGGTGAGTGAAGCAAATCTACCAGCCATCTGCATATTTTACCAGCATTTGGCTGGTAAATGGAGCTAATTTTGAACTCTGCCTGTAACGGCATCCCAGAGTGGGATATATTATAGCCTCTTGTATGTTTATGTTCATTTTGTATGAACATAGAAACTGTGGGTTTGACTTGAGATTGTATGGGGAGGACGGGCTCGTATTACGCTCAGAACCGGAGTGAATGGAATGTGTGCAAATCAAAAAAACAATTGGTTTTGTTCGTTGCACACCATTCCATTCACTCCGGTTCCGAGCGTAATACGAGCCCGTCCTCCCCAATTAAGATCCACCGACCGCGGCTGGTATATACTCACCTAAAGGATTATTAGGAACACCATACTAATACTGTGTTTGACCCCTTTCGCCTTCAGAACTGCCTTAATTATACATGGCATTGATTCAACAAGGTGCTGAAAGCATTCTGTAGAAATGTTGGCCCATATTGACAGGATTGCATCTTGCAGTTGATGGAGATTTGTGGGATGCACATCCAGGGCACAAAGCTCCCATTCCACCACATCCCAAAGATGCTCTATTGGGTTGAGATCTGGTGACTGTGGGGGCCATTTTAGTACAGTGAACTCATTGTCATGTTCAAGAAACCAATTTGAAATGATTCGAGCTTTGTGACATGGTTCATTATCCTGCTGGAAGTAATCATCAGAGGATGGTTACATGGTGGCCATAAAGGGATGGACATGGTCAGAAACAATGCTCAGGTAGGCTGTGGCATTTAAACAATGCCCAATTGGCACTAAGGGGCCTAAAGTGTGCCAAGAAAACAACCCCTAAACTATTACACCACTACTACCAGCCTGCACAGTGGTAACAAGGCATGATGGATCCATGTTCTCATTCTGTTTACGCCAAATTCTGACTCTACCATCTGAATGTCTCAACAGAAATCGAGACTCATCAGACCAGGCAACATTTTTCCAGTCTTCAACTGTCCAATTTTGGTATGTTCTTGCAAATTGTAGCCTCTTTTTCCTATTTGTAATGGAGATGAGGGGTACCCGGTGGGGTCTTCTGCTGGTGTAGCCCATCCGCCTCAAGGTTCTGCGTGTTGTGGCTTCACAAATGCTTTGCTGCATTCCTTGGTTGTAACAAGTGGTTATTTCAGTCAAAGTTGCCCTTCTATCAGCTTGAAGCAGTCGGCCCATTGTCTTTTGACCTCTAGCATCAACAAGGCATTTTTGGCCCACAGAACTACCGCACACTGGATGTTTTTCCCTTTTCACACCATTCTTTGTAAACCCCAGAAATGGTTGTGCGTGAAAATCCCAGTAACTGAGCAGATTGTGAAATACTCAGACCGGCCCGTCTGGGACCAACAACCATGCCACGCTCAAAATTGCTTAAATCACCTTTCTTTCCCATTATGACATTCAGTTTGGCATTCAGAAGATTGTCTTGACCAGGACCACACCCCTAAATGCATTGAAGCAACTGCCATGTGATTGGTTAAGTAGATCATATCATTAAGGAGAATTTGAAAGGGTGTTCCTAATAATCTTTTATGTGAGTGTATGTGTGTGTGTTATGGAACTTTGGCACCACCCTCTGGACATCATCAGTTAAGGATAGGTCTCTTAATAGTGATAATCAAGTGCTTGTGTGATCTGATTGCTAATTACATTCAGCCGATGTCTATTGGCTCCTATATAAGCTCTGATGTCTAGAGGTGTGGTTCATTGTGGGGGTTGATGGTGTGGTCGTAGGGTTTGAGGAATCACGGTATGTTTGGCAGAAGAAAAATAGGGCACGGAAGAAAGAGGGTGGCGAGAGTAGTTCGGGAGAGGGTGTAGGGCCGGCACTTGGTGGTGGGGAGCAGGGGTATAAGGTGGTAGTGGTGTTTGCAGCCCCGACTGGTAAGGTGGGAGCAAGACGGTTGGCCAGTAGGGCAGTGGGGTTAGGGAAGGTGAGTCCCACGGTGTTGTTGGAGTTTGGGGGGCCTTTACCGAGTAGGGTGTATTTAGGGTTTCTTAGTTTTTATGTAAGGGAATATGTGCCGCCGCCGCTGAGGTGTTATAACTGTCAGCGTATGGGGCATGTGGCTGTGGTGGGCCCAGGGAAGGGTAGGTGTGGTAGGTGTGGGGGTGCACATGAGTGTGCCAAGTGTGGGGTAGGGGACGTGGTGAAATGCTGTAATTGTGGTGGGGAGCACAGTGCTGCGTTTGGGGGGTGTGTGGTCCAGTAGAAGGCGGCGGAGGCACAGCGGGTTAAGGTGGTGGATGGGGTCACGTATGCGGAGGCGGTGCGAAGAGTGGGGGGACTTGGGTTTGGGGTGCAGGTGGAGAAGGAGAGGGTTGTAGGCCCGGTGTCGGAGGATGGTTTGGGTGTTCGCAGAGTGGTGTTGTCAGAGGAGAGTAAGCGAGTGTGTGGTTGGTAAGGTTTCAGTGGTGGTGGGCACGGTTGAGTTTTTGGCGTTTTTGTGTAGTGTGGTGAATGTGTGTAGTCAGGTTAAGGGACGGAATGCAAGGATTGATGTTGTCGTGGGTGCTGCTAGGGAATTTATGGGTATTACTGATGTCACGGGGGAGATGGTGCACGAGTTGATGAAGGGGAAGGTAGGTAGTGGAATGGGGGAGTAGGGGGTGGGGTGGGTGGGTAGTGGGCTGTATTTTATTTTCTGGGGTCGTGGGGTGAGGTGGGTAAAGATGACTTGGGTGGGCCATGTCCAGCCTCGCTCTTCGGTACTGTTGTTGGCGGTGTATGCACCTTCAGTTGGTTGTGATCCGCCATTATCCCCATAGAAGAAGGTGTGGTTCATTAATATATGGTCATGCTAGATTCCTGGGTTGCTGTTGTGGATGGAGTATGTATGTACACTACCATTAGTGTCTTCACCATTTGTCATAAGTAGTGATATATGTTGTACATTTGACTAAGGTGTACGCTCTCTATACTATTTAGCCCGTTCTATGCCACGTCAGAGCATAATAAAGTATAGTATCGTTGTGCACTCATGTACGGAGTCTGTCATCCAGCAACAACCAGTGTTTCTGTCTGTTGAAACCAAGTTAATCATTAAACCAGTGGTCCTAAAACCCTTCCATGGAGGGCCTAGTGTATGCAGGTTTTCGCTTTTACCTTGTACAAGCCTGATGGAGAAGCTCACTAATTTGTTAGTTTCTCCCCTCACCTGGCAGTCTAGGTCCTAATTATGCTCTAATTGATGGGAAAGACCAAAAGCCAGCATACACTAGGCCCTCCATGGAAGGGTTTGAGGACCACTTTATTAAACCTTCAAAACTATACTTCCTGCCTGGTCTTCCTTCCTCCATGCCAAGCCACATCGTGCCAAGGCCGGCCCATCTGGTGAGTCAATGGGCAGTTTATTATTATAACAGCAGAGGACATATGTAACTCATTAAAATAAATATTAATTCAATGGCAGTCTGTCAGAAAAATTACGTTTAATATATGTACAAATAATCGGACCTGCCCACATAAATGGCCCAGCCTCTCTGGCATTTGCCAGAAATGCCAGATGGCCAATCCGCCCCTCTCATTCCATCCATCACACACCTGTTGATCTGCTGTTACTTTGGCCACAGCTGTCATCAGTCATTCATTAGTAGATGTAGTTACTAGTTTAGTTCTCTGTTTGTTTGAATCACTGTTGTTCATTGTTTACTGCTAAGGTCTGTGTGTGTTTCAGGTTTAGATTTATACGTTTTGTTTATTGAGCCTAATTTCTTTTGTAGTTCAAACACACCATTTGTTTTCCACTCTCCTCGCATTTGTCTCTGACTCACTGCATTACAATATTTACAATAGGAGTAACACGTCTGTGTAAAAACATCTATTGTTTATCATCTTAATCTTTCATTCAAAATATTCACAAAAATCTAAACTATTTGAAAGTAAAACAATTAAAAGAAAAAGTAGTCTGATGAAAGAAATACTGTTGCAATTTTTTTAAATCTTAATTTAAACTTTTTAAACCTCCCTTTGCCAAGATCACAGCTGAGTCCTCTCCTATAATGTATCATGAGTAGAGATGTAACGATTCACCCGACACCCTGACCGCAACCCCATTGAACACCTTTGGGATGAATTGAAACAGCGATTATGAGCCAGGCCTTCTCATCCAATTGCATTACCTGACCTTACAAATGTTATTTTGGCTAAATGGGCACATATGGTGGTGGCTGTAATAGTGGCAAAGCTTATGGATGTGATGGTCAGGTGTCCACACAATGTTGTCTATTGAGTGTAACACAAGGGTAACTGGCTATAAAGAGGCAATAGTACTACATTTTTTTAATCTTTCAATTCTTTTTTTGACAGAACAATAGGAAGCAGAGTGAAACAAGCCTGTAGGGGGTGACAGAGAGGAAGGGCAGAGACAGTGACCAAGCCGACACCAGGGCACATGTGATCCAGATTAGGGAGATTTTAGACCACTACATCAACTCTGGCAAAAGAACTAGTACTACTTACTAGCTAACTTCATCTGGCAAGAAATCATATATAAAAAAATGAATCATGAGTTAGTTCATTATAAATTAAAACTCCAATAAGAACTGGGTCATTTAAAGTGGCTACAAGTGTTGTATCATTTGAAAAGGAAAATCAATGAGAACATGATGTGTTGTGCTTCCAAAGTGTTTGTCAATGGACACGCAGCGGTCCGCTGTTGATGTAACTTGTATGTATCGTGTATATTATGTCGTAAGATTGGGAGGAGGGCTTGGCGACTTCGCTGATTTGACTCTGAGGTGGATATGGCCGTGGGGTTTCACTTTTTATGCAATCATAATCTCTCAATCAATTTCAGACTTATTTTATATTGTTGTATCACACGGCACAACTGTAAGAGACTGATTTCAGCTTGTTTTCGATGTATAAATATAGGTTAATAATAAAAATGTAAGATGTAACCCTTTAATGTCCCCACTAAGAAAAAAGCCTTTGTGTACTCTACCAAATGGTTCGAGTGTAAAATGAAAGGGCAAAAGAAAAACTCAACCACTCAAGTTACATAAAACCATCCCTGATATCGGATGCGTTTCAACGATCAAACAGCAGAGGGCACACCACTCCACAGCTTGTTCTTACGCCAACCTGAATGGCTAATCTGGAACCTTAGAACTTTTGGATTCTTGCCGATGGCCTTAAAATCCCAAAAGACTAGGTCTGCTGATCCTTCTGGAAGTTTGAAAAGCTCTGGGCAGGATGTCCACGGCCCAAATATATAAAAAACATAAAAATTCTGGATTCTTAAAAATTGCGGAACTTAAGACAATGGTTGTGCAATCAGGGGCGCTGTAAAGGGGGGGTAAAGGATGACAATTCTCTGGGCCCATGACTAAGAGGGGCCCAGAGAAGCCCCGTCTCAGCTGTGTTGGGGGCCCTGTCAAGATTCTTTTCATGGGGCCCAAAATCCTTAGTAGCGCCCCTGTGTGCAATTATTGCGTGAGATCCAGTCGATGTTTGATTATAATTTGGAGGGGTGGCGGTGGATATCACACAACTGGTTTCAATACTGTATTGAGTTCTCCAATGGCTATACTACACAATATTCAGTCTACAAAGTAGTAAGAATTATTTTTATTTTTGTCAAATTAACGTGTGAAATTGTTTATTTGTTACTAAGTGTCAATTTTGGATAGACTGGAAATTAAATTATACACACTTAACTATTTTTCAAATCATCAGAAATTTATGCATACCCAAACATATTTGAATTTGGAAAAATAAAATGCATTTTCAGTCGAATGATTTCATTCAGCCTTCCATACACATGAGGCTATCCAGTTGTGGTGGATAAATATGCATGTGCTTAATAGCCATCTTTGAATGGTACCCTTGAAAGATTACTCATCTATACCAAATGAAACATACCAATGTGTTTTTGAGAACCAAAGAATAAGATAATAAGATAAGAGGTAATCTCCTGAACTATTTCAATAATCCAGTGAATGTGTAGGACAGATTTTAGGGTCTCCCTGCTGACACTTAAAGGCAATTTAGATCTAATGCAAATATAGACTGTGTTGCAATGACTGTGACACATCTTAAACAATGTAGTTACACCACTCATTCCACGTATTGCTTTCCATTCAATAACGTGTGGTTCTTTGAATGACTACTGTGTTCAGTAATTCGTCCGCATTCTTTGAATAGATATCACTTCCTTCCACCACAGCTTGTGTGTGAGAAATCGCCTACACAACTGAGAAATTTCTGACGAACACCACCTGATAGAAACCCTGCATTCTATTCCACCTGGTTGAACAGTGTGACCTCTGGTATTAGAGGTAGTTGTTGGCTGTGGTTGTAAGCGCTATGATTGTGATGGGGCCTTTTTGCTGGTAGCCATGACGATAAAGGGGGGTGTCTCGATGTTGAGCTCCTTTCGCAGGTCATCCAGACTCTGATCCCAGCGGCGCTCGTAGAAGATGCTAAGGACACAGCGGGCCTGACGGCCATTCCTTACAGCCCACGGCACAAGGGATGTCACCAATGGCTCCAGGCGGCTGTGGACATGGCACAAGGAAAGTCACATCACCTTACCAATACCAGACTGTTAATAGCTAATGTATTACAAAGCGCAAATCGTTTATGGTCAAAGCCAACATGGGTCAATAACCTTGACATTTATGAGTACACTGGGCTATATTAGCGAAGAAGGAAAGAACAGACTTCCCTTTCAAATTAAGTGTTACTTTAGGTGTCTGCAAAGCTCATAAAATGTTTTATATTTTGCAAACCACCCCTTTTTCTCTCAATTAGCAACTTACTCTGTTCTCCCCTACAATTTTTCACTAGGTCCTTAGTGTACAAGAATAAATACTGCACTACATACTGATGAAATCAGAGCTAATAACTTTTGAGGGTGCATTTCTGCCTTGTTTTCTTTGAATTGTAAATATTCATACAGGATGTTTAGGGTCCATGACAATGAATAAATCCCATCCACATTCCTGACGTAAACTACACTCTAAGCAATTAAGGTTGAAAAGATGTTGAAAAGATGTCTTTGTGGTTGAAAAGACGTTGAATATACGTTGAAACTACCAGTATCTTGTAATAGATCCGAGATGGTACTTCTTTCAGAAGAATTCACTGGTGGTCTCCATTTGACCCATAACAGCTATCTAACCCCATGGTGCATTTAGGAACATTCAGAAGTTTGTAAAACAAACGTAATGACTGGAGCACTAGACACTAGAGAGCCTGTCGGTGCCACCTTGTAGACAGACGAAGTGGTCCCAATGCTGCGCCTAGGATGCACATTGGTAGGCCGGTTTGGACAGCCTCGAACCACTTCACTGCCACTTCACCTGAACGAAGGAGACAGAAAAATATATTATGTAATGAAAACCACACAGTAATTCCAATATTCCCAGTAAATTTTTTTTCTCCAGACTCACCCAGCATGTTAGTGGGCATGCCTAACAAGGTGTGGAGTAAATCATGGACCTCTCGATATCTTTGCATTACGTATGCCAATTCTTCATTGTCCACAAACTTCACATCCGCCCTCGAGTCAGGGGTCACCTTCTGAGAGAGTAAAAGCCAGGGTTATGATGATTAGAAAATAACCACTACACTTTCTCTTTAAAGAAACCTTTCTTTTACCTACTCACATTTTCCTCAAGGAAGCGCAGGTACTCCCTCCCAAAAGATCCACCTGGAAGGGAGGCCATTTTGGAAACATCCAAAGTGGATAAGCGGATGCGAGGACGCTCTCTGAAATACCAGTCACAAAAGGTGAAACATCAGACAAACTGTAGTCAAAACAAATATTGCTACACATATACTCTGTGTATAAGGTATGCTAGTGGAGACCAACATATGGATAGTATGCACAATAGGGACAAGTTACACAAAGTTACTTTAGTTGACATATACTTATGCGCAAAACGCTATAGGTCAAGATTTGACAATCCAAATGACATGTGTTGATTCTCTAGGTGAAGTTAACACGACGTCTGCAAAATAACTTAAACTTGAATATTCTTTGATCATTTTGCATTAACTGTATGTTTGAGATTTATCCACATTTATTAAAAAAAAACATTTAACAAACAAAGTGTGGGGACTGTGAAAGCCATTTCAATATTTTTAGCAGTAATTTCTTGAAGTAGCTTGAGGTAGTGATGGGCAAACGAACCTTCACTGCTGTCCTTCTAGCAGCAGGATATAATGCTGGCAGCACTAACTCAGATTTTTCTTTTTTAACATAAAAGCCACATTGAAATTTAACACATTGCAAGGCATTCGAACAATGGCCTTTATTTTGAAAAAGAAGTGCTGCCAGCATATATTGCTGCTATAACAACAGCAATGAAGGTTTGTTTGCCCATCACTAGTTTCAGGTTGTAATGTTTCACCCTCCACTGCCCGTGCTTCGGGTATATGTGTCTTTTAGTTGTTCAGTGTCTTGTATTTAGTTTTAGTACTTTCTTGTATTCCTTGAGTATGTTCAGTTCAGTCCATTCCAGGTCTTTAGTTTTTCCTTTAAGTTTCATGCCCATATTTGGTATCTCCTCAGTTTTCCCGCTCAATTGTGTCACATGTTTTAGTTACCCAATCCGTATTGTTTATTTAATTCACAGCTGTACTTCCTTTGTTATTAGTCCCCTATTTAGTTATAGTCTTGCTTAGGTTGGGTTGCTGGTAATTTGGTTATGTTTTCTGATGCTGTTGTCAAGTCAAGTTGGTTCCTGTCTGCTATGCTACCCTAGTATTTTATGTCCCAAGGAATTTGTGAGTCATTTGCTTGTTTATTTCTGCCTGGTTGCGTATTGCATTTCCTTGATGTATATGTTTCAAGACCTGAGTATCTTCTAAGCTTTGTTGATTTCTAGTTTCTCCAAGTTTATGCGTTCCCAGTATCTCCTGTGTGTTTGTTTATTTTAGTAGTCTTACATTATCGTTTCCTTTTAATAAAACCATTATTAAATTGCAAAAACCTTGCCTCCTGCCCTTAATCCTACTCTGAATATGACAGAGGTATTTTTTGGGTCATGGTTATGTAATACCTAATACCTTTTTTATATATACACATTTTATTTAAGTTGTTTACATAAGGAAACATACAATCACCGACATCAACACATTCCAATTTAACATACTTTGATGGAACACAAAACATAAGACTTACATAAAAATAAACACACAACAAATAATTCTGACTTAAAAATGTTGTCATATACTAAAAAAGTCTTACATATTTCTTAACCTTACCTCAAATTATCTGGAATTGTTTAACCTTATTCCTCTCAATTGCTAATGTTTCCTCTATATTTAAAAAGTACAACATGAGGTTCTTCTACTCTCTCAAGGTTGGTAGATAATCAGAGCTCAAATATCTAAGTAATATATTTATTTACGATAACAGAGGGGAAAAAACTATTTTCAGCTTCAGTTTCTTCACTGGCTTTGGGACACTAGCATTCAGGATTTGTTAATACTTAGAAGAATGCATTCTCCCATACCCACACAATATTTCGATAGTTACCGTTGTTCTGTAACTCTAGTTCTATTAGTGGAGCGAGCCCCATAGGGGAGCTATGCTCCTACCCTATGGGGCGGAGCTCCACGACATAGAACGATAGTTAGCGTTGTTCTGTAACTCTAGTTCTATTAGTGGAGTGAGCCCCATAGGGTAGGAGCATAGCTCCCCTATGGGGCGGAGCTCCACGACATAGAACCATCAGAGAGTGTAATTTGCAAGCAGGAAGCATCTAGCCTTTCCCTGCTTTGTAAGAGCACAGTCATGGTAAAAGGTTCTTAGAATGCCACAAGTATTGGTCTCCACAAAGTTTGCTGCTTCAGTGTTCTTAGATCTTTTTGTCAGTAGTTACTATGGTATACTGAAGTATAATTACAAGCATTCCATGTGTGTCAAAGGCTTTTATTGACAATTACATGAAGTTTATGCAAAGAGTCAATATTTGCAGTGTTTTTTTCAAGACCTCTGCAATCTGCAATTGCATGCTGTCAATTAACTTCTGGGCCAGATCCAGACTGATTGCAGCCCATTCTTGTATGATCAATGCTTGGAGTTTGTCAGAATTTGTGGGTCTGTGTTTTTCCACCTGCCTCTTGAGGATCAACCACAAGTTCTCAATGGGATTAACGTCTGAAGAGTTTCCTGACCACGGACCCATGTTCCATCATGCTGAAAAAAAGGCCTTGGTCAAAAGATTTCAAATGCTTTTACTATACCTCGGAGTACCGTTCAGAGCATTATTAAGAAGTGGAAAGTGTATAGAACCAACAAGACCTTGAATAGATCGAGCCGTCCCTCCAAACTGGATGACCGAGCCAGGAGGACATTGATCAGGGAAGCTACCAACAGGCCAATAGCAACTTTTAAGGACTTACTGAGATTGTTGTCACATGCATAGACTGACCAATCTCACAAGCTTTACAATAAAGAAGCCTCTTCTGAAAAGGGCCACACAGAGTCTCATTTGCTCTTCAGCGGGTACTATGAAATTGGAATTAAGAGAAAATTGATGGTGCCAAGTACACCCAAATTCATGAGGAAACCCTCTGCTAGACAGCTGAAGATGGGCAGGTGGTTCACCTTCCAGCATGATAACGACCATAAACGCACTGCCAAAAACACTATGCATTGGTTTAAGTAAAGCTCTCACTCATGCGGCAAAACATGCAGTCCTAGACTTTACAGACTCAACAAGTTAGTAATAATGTCTCACAAACCAATTTGATTTGTCATCAATGCCACCATCAACATTAATAATTGTGAGTTTTACACTCTGGTAAACTGGCCCTCGCTGCATATACTATGGCAGACTCACTGTTACCAGCTCATTAACAAAGCCCTCTTAAGGAAGTTATGTCTTTAACTTAGTTTGATTGTCAATATCAGCCTAGGAAAAAGAACACTGCGCTAGCCTCTGGTAGATGAAATGTAATGTTTTTTTTCAGCGAATAATGATTAACACGCTAATCACACCTACAGCATTATTGCAGAATTGCGCAATTATACAACTACCCAGAACGCAGGTTTTCCCCACGCTTGTTGCAGAGCCCTGAAAATGGAGAGAATAATCTTTGCGGTCTTGTCAAATGCTTGCAGCTACAGAGACGTAGATGCAAAAAGTGCTGCATGGAGACAAGTAAGAATGATAGTAGGATTGCCAGGTCAGTGTTTGCTTAGAAAGTGCCCTATGAACTCTCCTCCAAAGAGCCAAAAGATGAGACGGTGAAACTCCCCCACTTGTTTTTGTGATCTTAACCATCACTCTAAAAACAAATGGTGCTAAATAGCACTAAAAGTGGTTCATGGCTTGTAATCATAAGGGAACCACTTTAAGTGCTATATAGCCCCTATAAAAATGGTGCTATGTAGAACCACAAGAGGTTCTATGTAGCACCTTAACCACCCCAAAGAACCGCTTAAGAACCGCTGAAGAACCAAACTGGGCTTAACAGGTTCTTTAAATGGTTATGGTGCTAAATAGCACCACTACTTATTCAGCGGTTCTTCAGCGGTTCTTGGGGTACTTAAGGTCCTATATGGCACCTCGTATGTTTCTACATAGCACCATTTTTAAAGATAGGTGCTATATAGCACTTAGTGGTTCCCCTATGATTACAAGCCTGGACCCAAACAGACCTGTGTTTTTGCGGGTCTGTCCATGCTGTACGGCGATGAAAACAACTTTCCTCAAAACTGGACTCAAATAGTAATTTTAGAGGGAGAGGATATACTGTAGACAGTCAGTCTTTTGGAGGGAGATAATGTTAGCACAACAATACTGTAATGAACTTGAGCGAGGGACAGCTCTCCATTTCCCCAGAGTCATTACAATGCATTTTCGAAAACATGTTATTATTGCTGATAAATTATTTGAACAGAACCTATTTTTATTTTTGTATCTATGAAATAATATAACAATCACTAGAAAATTTGGAAACAAAAATGAAATATTCCTGTTGTTGCCACTTCTGCCAAGCCAGTTCTGTAAACGAAATTTTGCATATGTTAGAAAAATCCAGTGTATGCAACACACTGAATGCTCTGTAACTGCTTCTGCAATGGAATGTTGCAAGGCAAGTGCAGCATTCCATTAGAAATAAATGAACTTCCAGTGTATCCCAACGCCATTTCTTTTCACTTAATCAAATATTTCATTTGACTATGGTGTCTAAACATTAGCAACATCAGTGGAATTACTGGACATTCTGTTCAAAGGTACTACTGCACTCTACCAAGTAGTGAGATACCGCCGAAGAGGAAAGAGAGCTGGAGCGCTGGTATGCTCAAGGGGCCGAGGATTACAGACTCCACTACCTGGGATATTCCAAATGTGCAATCACTTAGCAATAAACTGGACAAACTTAATATGTTGTAGGGGAAAAACAGAGACATCTCCCTATCTTCTGCTCTGTGTTTCAAAGAAACGTGGCTTTGTGGAGCTATATCGGACTCTGCGATTCAGCTAACTGGTTTCACACTCTTTTGTGCAGACCGAGACAAAGATCTCTTGGGCAAAACGAAGGGAGAATTAATATGTTTCCAGACCAACAATGGCTGGGGAATGAAAGATTTCCTTCCTTCAGCCGTAGGCCTCATGAACATGCCTGTAGATATTTTTTGCACCTTAAAAGGTTAAAAATGTTTACATTATACTGCTGCTTACATTATACTGTACATTACAGTATATTATATACACTGTTCAAATGTTGTAGATACATATATACCCTATATACATATACCTGTCCACCAGTGGCAGCTGCTGGTCTTTCAAAGCGGGGAATCTCATTTTTGGTCTACATCATAAAAACTGTCAATTTATTTAAATGTAAATTCTGCCCTACGTTCCATTTCAAGAAAATGCTCTGTGACCCTGTCGTTTCAACTAGGCGTCTTTTCCAGTGACTTGGCCAGTGTCCTCTCAATGGCCAGCAGAGCTAGTCCTGATCTGAGGGATGACTCAAATGGCTTCACCAAAATCAGGTGAACAATATTAGCATTGTCTGCCATCGTGTGCAGTTTGCTAGCGGGCTAGTTCACACTTACGACACTAGCCTAGACTACTGTATGAATGAATGATCTAACAAAACAATATTAAACTCGAAAAAGAAAATGTGGGAGTTACACTGAAACAAGGAATGTGGTGTATAATTGTATGAAATGTATGATGAAAATTGGCTAGCACTTCCGCCAAGCAAATACTTAGAACTTTTTAATAGTACAAAATCACTGTCAATCAAAAACAGATGCAGACTTTTGACAGACCCTCCAATCATCACGTAGAAGCCCCAAGTTCAGGCCAGCCCACTCCTCCTTTCACCCCTAGAGAGGCTGAGCGTCCATGGGCGGGACATAATGGCAGCATTTATCCAATGATCGTCTAGTTTCAAAGTGCTGAAAAAAAACTGTTAAAAGCACCCCAACTGAAGTCCATGGATGCCAGGCTTCAACAGGGAAATTCACTGTGACGCAACGGGAATGTATGAGAAGGAAGTCGAGTCAGTCGACTAACTATATGTAGCTGATTCTAAACAAACTCCTCTTCAAGATGATCATGTTCTAACACGTTTCTTGTCAATAAAATGTTAACACAATAGACATAACAACACATATTTGACCATTATTAATTTGATATTTTTTTCTTTGAAGCCGAGCTTCAATTAGGAAATCCCACCAGCATACTGCACCTTAAAGTTAAGATTTTTTTTTACATTTCTTTGATTTATGTACAAATATGACATGCACCAACAGAACAGAAAAAAATCCTTGTTTGTTAAAACTTACTTGGCAATAAATATATTTCTGGTTCTGATTAAACATTTACATGCAACTGTACAGAGTGAAACATTTGCATATGTCACATTTTCTATACACTATGGAGAAATAACAGTTACCAAACACGTTCTCAATACTGTATTGTACGGGAAATACCCAGGGCTTTTTAATACTTAGCCCCAGACATGGAATTCTATTTAGAGACCTTAAGCTAAATGAACTGGTAAACAGTTTAAATGTCTGATCTTTATGTTAATTGTGATCGTTTTTCTTATCTTACATTAGTTTTTGTATAATTTTTGTATATGTTATATTGTTGCAATACAGGGCCTAGCTGTAAAAAAGACTTGGGTCTAGGTTGATTCTTTCTGTAAAAATAAAGGAAAATAAACTAAAAATGTTAGAACCCCAGGGATTTTTTCATGCTTTTTACCCCATTTTTCTCCCTTCCCAATTTCTTATTAACCCTGCCTTGACTAACCTTGCAGCTCCACGACTCAGACAGTTCTGTGGGACGTTGAGGGGAGCACACATGATTTATCCAACCACATGTCACCCAACCACCGATTCTTTTCGCAGAGATTTTTATGTTTCTGATAAACATTCTACAAGGTGGCATTAAATTGATAAAAATATACGTAGTATATTTACGTAGTTTATATACGTAGTGCCTTCGGTTGTTGTGCCTTCTTAGCGATCGCTGAAATGTTTTTTCTATGTTTATGAATTTGAAATAATATGTCTGAATGATCCAGCCAAACTAACATCTAAGCCATCAACCTTGGACAGGTTCAGTCTGGAATATTCTAGGCATTTTGTTATGTTATTACGGTGTTAAATGCTGATCTAAAGTCTACAAACGGTGTCCTTGCATACAACTTTGAGATGTCAAGATATTGGCAAATGTAATGTAGGTCTAAGTTGTTAACATTGTCCACAGAGCTATTAGCTCTGCTTGCAAACTGCTTCTAAACAAAGATGGATTGGGAAATTTAACAGTGGATGTGACGTACGTTAGAACGGTACAGCCCTCAGGGTCTCCTTTCATTCGATCTCGGAGTGCCATCAGCGCCTGCCATCCTGTAGTTTCTCCCAGTACTGCCACCATGTCTATATGAGGAACATGGATTACATTCAAAGGAAACTAGGATTTTATATGATAAAACTTTAATGACATGTAAAGTTTTGATTTGTTTATCACCCTTTTGAATACACCATTTCAAGGAGTTATTACTGCAGTACCTTTTAGAGTACCACAAGGTCTTTAATTAAGGAATGCTGTTTGGGACTCTGCGTGTCAAAATGAACACATTAAAGAACAAATTTGACATGTCACATGATAAACAGGTTTTGGAACCATCCTGAAAACAGTGACAAGCAACTGCATTGATTTTACTGTCTGTAATTAATGTGAATATTTTAAGTCTTTCTATTAAAATATTTGAACATGAAAATAAGTTAATGGATTGATAACAAACAAGTTATGACTAATTCAGCTAGTCAACTAGCCCTTTTTCTCAAGTAAAAGCGAACATCTTCATAGCAGCTCATCAACAGATGCGATGCATGAACAAATGAGGTCTAAAACACAATCAACAATGAAAAAATCTTAAAAATTAGGACTATTGAAATTATGAAATGACACATTGCTAGTTATCTAAATGAAACTGATTAATTCGTTTTCATATGATATTTGTGGGAAATTTTATCAGCAATATGCCTCCATCAGCAAGTTAGCTTTCTGTCCCAGCTATCTTGAAAATGGGGGGGGGGTGGGGGTTATGCACGACTGAGGAATAGCATACTGTTGGGAAGGTATTCGGGCTGCATTTCAGCAACATCATCCCAACATACATACCAGAACAATCACAGCAAAATATGAATTACTATTGATAGTGCGTAAGCAATACAAATAAAAATATATTTATAAAATAAAAAATAAAAATAAATATTAAAGAAATAAAGTGGCGTCTATTCCATTGTGTCTATAAGGGTATTTCATATGTCAAATTGTGTTTCCAATGTATTGTTATTGACATGCAAATACCCAAACTGTGAAACTGTGTGACACGTGTTTTGTAGAGCTGGCACAAGTTCCAATATACTCAACATTATTCTGAGCCAGTTTTACTTTTTGCAACTAGGGGTGTTGACAAGAAAATGTCCAATAACTAATAAGAAGAAACAACCCTATTTGTGATTCTGAAGCTACAAGACACTTCCCTATTCGTAATTGAGGGATTTTGAATATAATGTCAGAATGTTCTAGTCCCAAGATCATTTTATTAGAAGTGTGATGTGTCAAAACGCTCTTTCTCACCATGTCTGTAGGGGTTTTGCAGGGCTGCCACACCAGAGCCCAGGGCCAGCAGGGCTTTTTGAATGGGGTTAGTGGGTATGTGGCCTGGATACAATCTGTCATAGTGGCTGTCTGAAAAGTCCAGTCTACTGTGCTGCTTCCGGACACACAGAGCTGTGGGATGAGTAAACAGCAGCAGACATGACATTGCAGTAATCACGTTGATCCCATCAACAATAACACACCAATAATCATGTGGGGCCTGGGGATATTTCTAGTACGGTACTTTGATTACAGTCATCATATTTTGATAGTTTTTCCCTAAAGTATTGAACAAAAATATGTCCAACTATAATTGTGTCAATAGTTGCGTCATATCATTACCATTTATTATTTTTCAATCATTTTAAAGTACTTTGTTTTGTTGAAAAAATCACAATAGAAACAGAAAGTGGGATATTTTTTAAATAATGTCCTGATGGGTCCTATTTAACACATAAATGTGCAGAATTTTTAAGAAATGTCATATACTGTAGTGTAAGCTTATTTAACAAGGCTTAGCAAGGCCTATTGGTTCCCCATTCTGTCACTTCTAACAGTCTAATAGCCCAAACAATTCATACATATTAGAAAAATATTTATTTAATTGTGTTTATGAAGTAATTATTAAACTGCAAAAAGGCTTAAAAGTGATGTTACATCAGCAGTTATTGAAAGTCCCAATGGGTGAAAGCTATGTGGAAAATAAATAACATAATTAAAGTTGCAGTCTGGGTCTCTGTATCTTATTTTCGGCTGGATATCTAAAATGGGGTTTATGTAAGCAATAATGCACAGGTGTTGGTAGTGGCCAATATACCACAGCTAAGAGCTGTTCAGGGAGGCACAAGGAAGCTGCATCATTTTATACTTGCTGTGGTTAGATGCAAGTTCTAAATAGCCTGTACACTAAAACATTTGAACTCCCTCAACTTTAGGGACATTCGTACAAATAGTAAACATGCAAATAGATAGCAGAAGGGTTAATTTGGTATTCATCAGGGGTCTCACACCATCACTTATCAGGTAATTTGAGAAAGTGGCTGATCTCAATGCACTGCTGTCTAGCTAAAATTTGTTTATGCTTTGATTGTCTTCTAAACAAATTACTATTTTGCGACTTTTTAATTTAAGTGATTATTTCCAATGGGTGATCATGTGACTGGAAATGAACACGTTCAAAGAAAACGTTGGTTTCATGGATGAGGCTCTAAATGAACGTTCTCCAAATCTGAGAGCGTTTTCTTGTGAGCTGGGTTTATGATAGCTGCAGCTCAATTTAACACGGCGGAGGACTAGCCTCGAATCTCCAATTGTAGATTCTAAAGTTAATTAACACCATACGGTCTCGGCAAAAATATTTTCTCGTAAAAGAAAGTTTACTTTTTTCCAGGAAGTGCTACCTTAATTAAGAGTCTGACATCTTTTTGGTTCAGTTTCGTGACGTCATCATACTCGCTGAAGTGCAAAAAATATGTGCGTTTTTGTTGACACTGCCTGGTAAAAAGTGATTTTTAACAACTTTGAACACATTCACAAACGCTTTTTGTAAGTATAATATCCATAGATTATACGCAATTATGTGTTTAACGAGGGCCAATTGTCAGCTAC
Organism: Umbra pygmaea; assembly: GCA_016801145.1. Classification (NCBI taxonomy): domain Eukaryota; kingdom Metazoa; phylum Chordata; class Actinopteri; order Esociformes; family Umbridae; genus Umbra; species Umbra pygmaea. The sequence continues at coordinate 29,042 of JACXGM010000634.1, read as the reverse complement.
AACCATTCCAGAGGTTATAACTGGCGAACAACAGCTAATAACGGACAATGGAAAACAAAGTGGGACAGTGTCATCTGCATGAATTATATCTATGTGCAGACAAGACTACAAATTCCACATGCATACCTTGGCAAACACACGAACCCCGGTGAATGTATCCAAGTCCTGAACCGCTCAGAGTACGCAGTATTTGTGCCATACTATGACCGAATACTTTCAGCGTTTGAGTACTGTCGCATGTCTGTGCATTTGACCCTGTTCGGGAGGCTAAAAAATGAGACTGTGCCTTTGACCGTGTGCCGTCGTTAATAAAATGAACAAATCACTCCTGCCGTTTTTAAACAAATACACAACAGTAACCGTTAATCAATTCAGGTAGAAGGAATTGCAGTTATAGCTACACGTGTCAAATCTCGAAATATCAGCATGAATAAGCATGCATGCACCATTCGTTTGCTGACATTCACCGAGGTAAAACTAGTTTCACATTCGTTTCCGACTCCGTTTCACATAGGGACCGGGGAAAAAGAGTCAAAATCGGGTTTGCCGAAAAGTTGGCAGATATTTTCATAATAATTATATAAATAATATATATTGTTGTTCAGTTTGTAATCAACACCAATTTGTCACAGACAGATTATTCCACATTCTAAAAATGTTATTACCTATGTCATGGTTTTGCTTTATCTTGGCCAGGTCGCCGTTTTAAATGAGAAATTGTTCTCAACGTGCCCACCTGGTTAAATAAATGTTAAATAAAAAAATAAATGGTCAAAAAAATGTTAATGTAGTAATATCCATTTTTTTCCATAGCTTTTTCATGTAGGTTCATATACTCATTAAACGTGATTCATATTTTGAAATTAGCTGGCCTACTTGCAAAACTTTTGGTGACAAAATATTTATATTTTTCTCTCTGTTATTGGCGGATTGCAAACAACTATTAGGTGCATACCGCCACCTACTCTACTGGAGTGTGCAACATCACGGCACTTCACTATAACTCTATATTATACCCATGGCATTGGTTCCGTATCTCTTAAAAAGTTAAATAGTGCCTTCCTGGTGAGTCGTATCCCCTCCCCCTCTCCTTCTGCGCCCAGTATCCCCTCAAGACTCCACTCCCTCTCTGCCGCCTAAACCCTATCTTTAAACTTCTTTCTTTCCGCGTCATTCAATGTGCAGTGCAACAGTATGTGTTCCACATTTTCTTGTATCCCACAATTTTCACAGTTTTCGCTATTCCTTTTCCCCATCAAAAACAAGGTACCATTCAGTCCCGTGTGCCCTACCCGGAGTCTTGTCATTATATCCTCCTCCCTCCTGGTCCTTTCAGCATAAATCTTTACCCTGACCGATTTTTGTATTTTATAATATCTTCATCCTTTCCTGTCTTCCTCCTATCGTTTCTGCAACACCTCGTGGACTGGTTGGTGGACTCCGTTTTAAACCCGCCCAGAATGAAGAAAGAAATCCCTCCCTTCTTCCTATTTGTAATACCAGAGAGAAGCTTACTTCGTACAGGAACGTTATTTAGGTGAGTACGCTTGCTTATCGTTTGATTTAATAGAGCTTGCACAACTAACAACTTTTTCAACTGTACAGTGTTCCATTGTACACTGCAGTGGAAGTAAAATGTCTCGTCAGCACATGGATGCATCGCCAGAGCAAAATGTCCACTACTGTCCCAGGCAACCGGGAAATGGATCTCTAGCCTTACTAGCGACGATCTATTTTTTTTTAAACTTTCTTTCCTGGAATACCGTTGATAACAAAATATATACCGACCAGTTGCTAATTCAAAACGTTTTGTCTGTCAGTTTTTATGATTGTGTCACACAATAAAAAACCTACCTACTTGCTGGACTGATTTCCTACACTTTAAACATACAAGAACTACACAAAGTAATTATCTCTATATTCATCAGGGTGTGCTGTGCGTAGGCTACATAGTCGTAGTTAATGTCAAGTGAATTGAAGGACATGGTGTCCTAACAGATCGCTAAATTTATACGTGTGAAATTCCGATGTTTAAATTCAGTTTACCAGTGATTTTTGTTTCTACCTTAATACCAATACTGCTCAAAATATGAAATTAAACAAATACATGTATGTGCTAAATAGTTTTTGACCATTGTTATTTTTGTTAAACTTAGGAACACTTAAAAATAAATATAATAGTAAAAACACAAATGATTTCACGTCTCTGTTTTACACTGTGACTCTATTGTTTACAAAAGTGAATCACTATAGGGACCATGGGGTCTCTGGGATACCATCCAGTTACCATTTTCTTACTTAGGTTTCAGCCGTTTTAATTAGAATACAAAACCTTTCATAGCGTTGTAAGGTTTTGTGTTTTTCTTCAAAGACTAGACTATAATTTTGGCTTGTTAAAGTGTGACTGTTATTATTTTTATTGTAATAATGTTCTTGTAAAATACCTTTTTAGTTATATGATTATTGTAAAATCATTGCTTCCATTTCTCTCGTTGACCCTACCTGTGATAGAACTAGGGATCCTGTGAACACATCAACTAGGGAAACGACTCCATATAGGTCTCAGAGCGGATTTAATTGCTAACCGGGTCGCAATTTTAAATGGGCTTATTTTCACATCTACCCCACTCGTCTGTGTGTTTTTTAACTGTATGATCCGTGTCATGGCACCAATTTAACTGTAACTGAATTCATTATGGGAACTTCTGAACATATCAACAACCGTCACTCACAAAGTAAGATTACTATTACTATTTGTAAAGTATGAATAACAACTTTTGTGTGTGATTTTTCTCCCCTTCCAATTGGTCTTGTCCAATTCCCCCTTCCCCTGCATTCTTTGCAGCTCTGCATCTTCTTAAACAGATGTGGGACGTTGAATAGTGCTTTCATGGTTTATTTAATTAAATGTTGCAGAGCCAGACAATTAATTATATATCGTTTTCACACAAAATCCTTTAGTCAGCTTGCATGGGATAATGACAGACTCACCAACTATACTTCTGCAAATTAACTTAGAGATGCCTGATCTGCACAAAATATGCTTTTTAGCAATTGAACCAAAAAAAAATACAACAATAAATATAATAGGACAGGGTTCTGTGTGGTGTTGCAATGTCGCTGCATTGCAGGACAAGCTACATCTTGATAGTCAGTGGTTTGAGTCTGTCTATGGGTTCATTGACTTTCCCCGGACCTCCAGCATGAGGCAGCTCAAATTGGCGTAGCACTGCCTGGGATTTGGGAAAGATAAGTCGAAGTATCTACCTTGCCACGTCGCTCTACAGCGACTCATTGTGTGCAAATCGGGCACCTATAAATTAAATCACTGAAGTGTGTGTGTGGGTGTGTGTGATCATGATTATGATCATGAGTGCAGACTCAACGAACATCCCCTGTCTGTGTTTTTACAGACAGCAGAATCATCCCATGAGTGCTTAGCATTCTGCACTGTGTGTGTGACATGGTTACTTGTTTAATTTTTTTCAGATCACAGATAATGACATTATTGTAACATGGTTACATGTAACACAGTTTTGTCCTAAAAAAATTCTAAATTCTACTAGCCTATTGGTGCTGATCCAGAAGAAGGCGGCATAATTCTATGGAGGTAACTAGCATTTTTTGTCTGTACTGGACAATAAATTATTTAACTAAGTAACAACAAATTCTAAAACTTGGCATCCCATGAAGCATGGGCGACACACCGTGGTAGTTTCAGTGATTCCCACTTTCTGTTACTTTTTCACTGTGTCTAGTTAGTACTCAGACTCATCTGTCTTGCAAATAGTCCTTAGGTTCCCTATACAGTTCCCTATTCTGTATATAGACTATGCTAGGGTGTCAGTTATTGTTTCCATGTCATTCTGTTAAGTTTGGTGGGTGTATGTTTCCTCATTTGTTTAATTAAACTCCACTTACCTCTTCACGTGCTTCTGCCTCGTTCTACTCCAGCTACAGCGTGACAGATTGGCCAACCGTCAAGGATGTAGCACAGCAGGTAAAAAACTCTGTTAATAGCCAATCATGGATTTCTTGAAAATGTCCCAAGATTTGGAAGAGGCTACAGCGTTTCAGATTGTCTTTTCCCCAGAAGCAGAGTAGGCTCTACGGCTCGCCTAGCCACGGCACCCAGCTACTCCCTCAAGCCTTGTTTGGGTTTCTCGTTCTCCAGCTAACTAGCCAGGCTCTCCAAACAGCGGCCGTCAATAAACGATTATTTATTAAACGATGAATCTGGCGAATATTTAATCGATTAGTCGACTAATCTAACGACTAATTGGACGATTAATATAATGATAATTTTTCTGTTGCTCGATTAATACAAACCATAATGTATCTCAAATAAATACCAAAAAATTATTAATAATATACTTTATTAAACAACAGTTTTGCAGAGCAAAAAATCTTCTGCTTTACACACAAATAAATAAAATAATTTTACTGTTATACAAAAGGAAAGGCCAGCCTGTTTACTCTTTTACAGTACCAACATAACTCTCTTGTTCAAAAAAGTTGTAGTGCAAAAGAAACACACTGTGCAATGCACAGTATAGACATTCCTGAGAGTAGCTAATATTTAAACACTCTGCACCAAAATCGGTTTTGCTATTTGCATTTGCACTGGTCAAGTGGCCATAAGAACTGGTAGGAGGGATAAGGGAGAGACACAAGCACCGCAACAGTTTTAAATTATAGCGTTGTCACTAGACTTTAGCGTAGCGCCACATACATACAACAACATTTCACAGTTGAATGATTGTTACTCTGGGTCTATGACTGGAGATAAGTGTATAAATCATCTTATGTATGCAGATTATCTGGTTGTTTTCAGCCCAAGTAGTTCGGGGTTCTTTCAGCGGCTTGCTGTTAGTTTGTTTAGATTACAATGCTGATAACGAGATCCAGTACAATAAAAAAAAGTGTTGTGTTGATATGTCCTCATAACGGAGTTTAAACGGCGGCGTTTAAAAAATAGGCTGGAGTCATAAGCCACTTTCCGACCGCATGGATTTTTGCAGTTCCTAAAACATAATGTTCCTATAACCCTTCTTGTGTTTCGACAGGAGAAACTTCGGGATTATTTAGTCGATCGCACCGCAGTTCCTATAACAATTTTAGCTACTACATATTATGCTGGAGTCTTCATCTTTTGTGTTTCTGTGTTAAGTAGTTACTCAATTTCTCCCTGACTCCAGCCTGGTTTTTAAACGCCGCGGTTCGAACTCCGTTATTAGGACATTATCAACACAACATTATTTTTTTAAATTATTTTGGATGTCGTTTTCAGCTTCGTAATCTGAACGAACAGCAAGCCGCTGAAGGAACCCAGCACTACTTGGGCTGAAAACAACCAGATCATCTGCATACATAAGATGATTTACACACTTATCTCCAATCATACACCCAGTGTTAAAAACATTTAACTGTGAAATGTTGTTGTATGTGGCGCTACGCTAAAGTCTAGTGATGACGCTATAAAAGCCCGTTGTGGTGCTTACGTCACTCCCTTATCCCTCCTACCAGATCCTATGGCAAAGTGGCGATAGCTGTGTTCTGCAGCCGTAAACTAGCTACCATTTAAGCCAACATTTAGATAACTAACGTTAGCTAAACACAGCTGTCTAGGCGCCAGTAGCTAGCTAACGTTAGAAACTAACCTAGAATGAACAAATTGCTAAGAGAGTTGAGATTGTTAGCTAGCACCACCGAAGTGCGCAGAGTTCAAGCTACACTACACAAACACAAAGTTATTTTAGTCAACGTCAGTACTTACTTGTTATTGTTTCTTTCACGAGTGATAATGGGGTGCCGCCGTTTCACATTGCTGTTGTGCTGTTGTGATATGCCATCTCCATTTGGCAAATAATGACAGCTTTACGTTTGTGACATTCTGGAATGTTTGCGGCGAACTGTGGCAAAGCGCCAACTCATAGATATTTTTGACCTCTTTCCGGGACCCAGGAAGGGGGTGTGTCACTTATGTGCCTGCGGTCTGGTCAGCAGCCAGCCACAACCATTGACCCCTCTGCCCGGATGGCAGCTATTTGGAATGGCTGACTAATATCAGGTAACAATTAAGCCTGTCTAGTTTACAAGGATGCCTGCCCAGGCTACAGAGTCACCGCCCGGGCTACTGAGTTGCCACCGCCCGGGCCTAAGAGGCGCCGCCCAGCAGGCCGAGGAGCCGCCGCCGGGCTTAATGAACTGAGGAGCCGCAACCCGGCCCAGCGGGCGCCGCCCTGCACCGGATGCCCAACAGGGGGACCTTCCTACGCCTGCGGTCCTCTCCAGGGGACCTCGCTTTTTTCGGACCTGCCCCAGGAGGTCCTTTCTGCGATGTGCCCCCCACTCCGGCAGCTCCTCCAACCACAGGGTCATGCCTGAACCCGGCCAGTCCAAGAAGCATGGTGCTACACTACCTCCAAGACAGCAGGCGGTGATCTGGTCAGCCCCGGTGACGGCCACAGGCAACATGGGCCTTAAGTGGGACAGCACACCACCTAGCCTGGAGGGGGATCTCAGGCCAGAGGACAAGCTGCCAGTAGCCACCACTACGGACTAGCGACAACATTCCTGCAAACCCTACCGGCCTCCTGACAAAGCCGATCTACTTGCCAGTGGGTGCCTGGACACCCGGCAAATACATTTTTGGGGGGGCTTTTGGTGCCTTGTGGGCTGCACCATCCGTGGGGGTGTCCTGTGGCAACCCATGGAGCATTAGCGTTTCAGGGATTCTCACTTTTTGTTATTTTCCCAACCGTCTCGTTAGGACTGTGTTGCATTTAATTAATTTAACTAAGAGCGATTAATAAGGCATCCAAAGCACTTTATATATTGTGGGGGGAAAGCCCACCACATCCACCACCAATGTCTGGCACACACTTGGGTCTTGCACGGCAGCCATTATGAGCCAGGATGCTCACCACACATCAGTTTTAGGTAGTAAGGGAAGTAGTTATATATGCCATTTAGGAAGGAGATTATTAGATGACCTTGAAAGAAGTGAGGCCTGGTTGGGAATTTGGCCATGACACCGGGGTTAACTAACCTGGTCCTACCAGAATCTTGTACGTACATTTAATTTGCACAGAGAGTATGGCCACTCTCCATTGACAAGAAGGTGGGTACTCTGTTGAAGTTTAAAATGATTGGATCTGCCATAACCAATCGCTAACGTTTGGTTGTGACGTACTACACTCAAACTAGCGCATGACATCAACCTCATCGTTCTCAGCCATTCCCTCTGTTCGCTGATTGGACCGGTAAAAAATTGTTCAGAGAACCAGGGAATATGCCGCAAACCCAGATGGAGTACTGAAGGAAAATGAAGTACGTAGAAGAGCGGAGCCAGGCTAGGGGTTAACACCCCTAGTCTTAATGTTAAGTGCCATGGGATTTTTAATGACCACAGAGAGTCAGGACACCCATTTAGCATCCCATCTGAAAGACTGCACCATACGCAGGATAGATGTACCCATCAATGCCCTGGGGCATTGGGAATGATCTTAAGACCAGAGGGAAAAGTGCCCCCTACTGGCCTTCCAACATCACTTCCAGCAGCATTGGTCTGCCATCCAGGGATAAACTAGGCCAACCCTGCTTAGCGTTAGAAGCAAACCAGCAGTGGAATAGAGGGCGCTATGCTGCTGGCGAATTTAGTCCTTAGGTTCCCTATATATAGACACCCTATGCTAGGGCTAAGGTGTCGGGTATTGTTTCTTTGTCATACCGTTTCGTTTGCTGCATGTGCAGTTGCAATCAATTTATCCCAAATGTCAAATTTAACAAGATAATTAATTTAAGTGCAACAAACACAATTTGAGCTGTGAGAAACAATTAACATGCAAGTAGTCTATGAACTTGGCCAACATTGAGGAAGCACTAACAGCTGACTATAGCTGTGACAATTTGAACACCCAACGGTTTCCTCAAACTTGTCATTTTTATTATTATATGTGAACTCTGAACACCAGAGATTTGTTAGTTATGATTCAGGAGAGTACAGCAATTTCATTTGCACTTGATAACTTGATTGCTAAAATGCTGTGATTTTAAAATGCAAACTGTTCATATTAGAGTCATTGTTTATAAATCTAAATCTTAGTAAAGTAAGTTGGTATTTTCTCCAATACTTTTGAGGTTTTAGTTTATAAGGAAAACAACTGCAGGGTAAGATTAGGAATGTCATGTTCATTATTGTTAAGAATCACCCTGTTGTGGACAGATGAAACAAAAGTGTACCTACAACAGAATGATGGAATGGGATGTTGTCAATGTGGGATCTTTTCAGTCCGTTAAGGGACCAGCATTGGTGTGTTTTTACAATAAATAGGATAAATTTATCTCACCTCATCTCAGTACCTTAAAATGCACACCATGGTATAAAATGCTAGAAGGGTAGATGTGGTAGACAATAGTGCAGTAAATGTAGGAAGGAAAGGTGTTCAAATGTGCACTGGTAGGTGTGGAAAAACGATGTTAGTCATACATGACTGTGCATGTGAAGGACGGATGATGACCTTTGCGATTTAGCTAAAGCTGATTTAATGTAAGTAATGATACAAACCAAGATGTTGTCATCTTAGTGCTTGGAAAATGCATTTACTGTCCAAAAACCACCAAAAGCATTTAGGCAACCACCCTGCCACAAGATGGAGACAAGGCATGGTAAAGCTTCTCAGATGGGACCTCAATGAAGGTGTGGACCTCAATGAAAATTGCCTTGTGATCTGAAGTTAGTATCATAGCACTATATTATTGAAGTAGAGGAAAAACTTGGCTTAAAGCAAAACAAAGTGAATTTGTGGAGGCTTTGCATGGCATATTGGGCTAAGTCACTGGCTTCTGCCCTGCTGGCTTTAGATTATGATTGTGGGGGATTTAAACAAACAGTTAGCCCAATGTGGTATCAGAGGTGTACATTCCCATCTCCACCCTTATTGTGCCAGCAGTAAACTGCCAATATTGGCCGATTTAATATCGGACAACCAATATGTCGGGCATGCTCTACTACCCCCTGCCCAGAATTTTCTCCCGTCCCAATTAGTGATCTCTAATACGAAGGCTAAAACCATAATCTGGGTTGAATTGATCTCCCTTACAATCTGATTAAGGATTGAAAATGTAGCTGAAATTTGCAAGTTCACACCCATCACATGTAAAACCATGGTGACTCAGTTCATAGATCCCTAAGTTATTGCCTCAAAAAAAGTAAAATCCGGGGGTCCACATGGCGTAATTATAGGACAAGCTACGTCATAATAGTGGTTTAAGACTGACTATGGCTTCTCCGACTTTATGTGGAACCTCCAGCCCAAGGCAGTGCAAATTGGCGTAGTGCTGCCTGGGAGTTGGGATAAGTCCAAAAACCTACCATGCCACGTCACTCTAGCGACTCCTTGTGTGCAATTTGGCCGTCTGGAAATTCAATAGAGGAAGGATGGTTTGTGAGTGGTCAGATCATGTGGGAATGATTACAAAGACTTCCATGTTGAATGAGCAGTGGAAAAAGAATAAGCTGGCTCGGCGACATGTGGTTTGGTGAACCATGTGAGCGCCCATCACCATTCTGCGTCTGTCCAGGGAGTTGTGGAGTTGCTGACAAGGCAGGGTTAGTGGGAAATAGGACAGGACCAATTGGGAGGGGAGAAAATTATTTATTCATCTGGTAAAGGAATGATGATAATTAATTTTTTTGAATGTATGTTCAGAGGGTGCGCAATTAAGTAATTTTCAAATTATTACATCAAATGGAATGGTAGCTATTGACTATTATACATTGATGTGGGTCTGGCATAAATTCACATCTCTGTCAAGAATTTTTGTATTGTTACAACAGTTAGTACACATGCTTAATATCATGTAATCTCAGTGTGAACACTCAAGTCTACAAGAAAGTATATTGACTACACCAGGGCTGCTTACTCCTGCTCCAGGCAACCTACCATCCTGTAGGCTTTCTCTCTGTAGGCCTGGACTGCACTTTGGTGCTTTTAAAGGCACGTGTTCAACTCTTGATCTGTTTGAATCACATGTTCATGTGTGTCTGTAACAGGGTGGGAAATTAACTTTTTTGTCCACCAGCCACAATGGCTAATGGATGCCGAAATTTTACCAGCCACTTTGATTTTTTACCAGCCACTTTTTCACAAATTCAAATACATAAAAGAAAACACACTAGTATATTCTATATTGCTTTAATTTATTAAATTCACTATGAATACATCTGTTATTAACATAGGTAAATTAATAAAGGGACATTTAGGGAAGACAAGTCTGAGATGAATAATTTTCAGATGATTGACAAATTGTGTTCATCTGTTTGCTAATTGTATGTCCTGCTACCATATTTTAGTCAGCTACTTTTAAATCACTCATGCAACAGTAGGCAGTATCAACTTTGAGAGGTGTAAAACTTTGCTGTTGTAACACCTGACGAACACCACAATATTTACACATTTGTAAATCTATTTTTTAATAATCTGTTTGGAAAACATCTGGGATTACTAATAAAAATATTGAAGCATTGGTTAAATGATTTACATTTTAGTCTTATCCAGACTAATTTACAGTACATTAACCACAGGGGCATTCTTCCTGGTGCAATTTAGGGTAAGGTGCTTGCCCAAAGACTACAACATTTGGCACAGCAGGGAATCTAACCAGCACCCTTCTGACTCTAGTCCGACTCCCTAACCACTTACCCATCTGACACCCAATTATCTCCCATCAAAGCTGCAAGTACTTCTTCAATAATGAAACGAAACATAATACAACATTAAATATAATAAGAAACCATATTATGGCGATGTAAGATACCTGAATTAGAATTCGTTGTTAATAGTTTAAGTTACACTTGAGAAGTAGGACATTGCGCGTGTAATTGTCTCTGGTCAAACGAGAGCGGCGTTTATCATAATCCAATCATTATCACATACTAAACGAGTAATTTGAGTGACAGCTGAATCATCCAATGAGCCTTTAGCATTCCGCGCTGTATGTGTGTTTTTCTTTTTGCGATTACATAAAATCGTATCATCATCACATCAACTTCCCCATATCTGAAATTGTACACGTTTTGTCGTTGATATTTTCTATACTTACTTAATCTTTCCTACTCGGGCTTAATACTGGGAACTAACTTGATTAGTTTTTCTTCTATACCGCACTATCTTTATGCTACCGCAGCTCAAGGCTGGAGTTCTCACAGACTAGCTCTGCGAAAACGAATCAAATATGCACCTGGACAGAAGTGTGTCTTTCTTTGTTAATGAGTAAGTTTCCGCATTTTTGTTAAACGCGTTTATCTCCAATCCGAAACTAGTAATGTTCAAAGTAGCCCAATAAAAAAAACGTATCATATGTTGTACAATTTACCCGCCAGAGTGGCTGATAGATTGGGAAAAGTTACCCGCCAAAAGTGAAAATCTACCCGCATTTGGCGGGTGGCGGGTGCTAATTTCCCACCCACATGATCCAGTGGTCACTTGGAGAACACACAAGGGTTACAGACTCTGTAACCCTTGTGTTCTCCAAGTGACCACTGGATCATGTGTCTTTTAGAAATGTACAAAACTACATTAAAGGGAGCTGTGCTTTTATTCATGTCTTTCATTGTTTTTATTACTCATTCATATTATCACTCATTATTCTTTTAACACATTCCTTAAGAGAAATAATACTGTTGTTCTAATAGTCAAATACAGTTAAAGTGATGGTTTGGAGTAATATAACTCTAGGGTCCTTTGCACCTTGACCTCGAGCCAAACAAACCCTCGTAAGCTTTTTCACTTGTTATAACATTGTTTGAGTTAGAGACATCAGCCAAATGGCTTAGTGCAGGCGCTGATGGAACCAAGGGTGTATCTCGTAAATAACCCCACTAATAATGCCCGGAATGTTACCAAACTTTTACAGTAGTACAAATAGGGTCTGTACTTATAAAATGAGGCATTGAAAAGATCTCGTGGGATCTCGGCTGCTAGCCAATTCATGCTGTGCTCTGTGCGTAATCCCGGGGTAGCAGCCGAGAGTAGCAGCCATCAGGCAAGTGTTATTTAAATATACTGCTAGCACGATCCCACAAGATCTTTTCAATGCCTCGTTTTATAAGTACAGAACCTATTTGTACTACTGTAAAAGTTTGGTAACATTCTGGGCATTATTAGTGGGGTTATTTACGAGATACACCCTTGGTTCAATTAGCGCCTGCACTAAGCCATTCGGCTGATAGCGCTAACTTGACCAATGTTATAACAAGTTAAAAAAGCTTACGGGGGGTTGTTTGGCTCGAGGTCAAGGTGCAAAGGACCCTAAGGATATTTTACTCCAAACCATCACTTTAATATATCAGTTGGACAGAGGGAGAGACTGAACTTTTGGTGTCTGAATAGCTTCTGTTAAGGGAGCAGCTTCCAATGTGGTTTCTATTGGAAAGAAATGTGTGGAAGGTTTAAGGGAATAAAGAGATGAACTGAGTTTGATCAATCTGTTAATATTTGTTTTAATGTCAGTTTACACAGGAAGTGGTTCAATCGTTGATGGAGAGTCATGGCCCGCATCTCACTCCCCTCTTTGGACTCCTCCTTGCCAGGCATACCCCAGAGTGTGCTGGCTGTTTCTATGGAAACAAAGTACCAATGTCAGCAGTGTCATCAAGTCCTGAGGAAGCCAGTCCAGGCTCAGTGTGGACATCGCTTCTGTTTCCACTGTTTCAAACTGCTCACCAGGTAGACTAGTGGATCACGTCGCCTAAGTCCAGTTCTCAGCTCTGCAAACCCTGCCCTTCCCCCTTCTAATTCACACTTTCTCACCAGCATGCTTCTCCACCCCACCCAGTTTTTGTAGTTGTAGCACTGCAGTCTCATTGTGATGGGCGTGGTGTTGTTTTTTACTGACTCAAGCCCATCATCAGCCTCCTTTTTCAGTTGAGTCATCGTGGAGGATGCGTGTGTTGTCTCCGGTGGAAGTGCAAGCACTCTCAGATCGACACGCCGTTTCCTGCCTCTATTGGAATTATCTGCAATGGATCTTATCACTGGAGACAGTAGCAGTAAACCAAGCTACTCATGCTGATTCCAGCTAAAGATGTCTACTAATTGGGAATTTCGTAGAGATAGAAAACTCTCTGTAGGTACCAACCTTAAATAGGGGACATCCGTTCTATAAAGGAAGCATCTGTAGGACTTTTTTATGAGCAATATGGTACGGACCAGAAGGCATTCCTCCATGGACATTGGGGTTTGAGAAATGCTGATAAAATACTATATACAGTATATATAAACCTGTATATATTTAACTTTTTAAATATGTAAATTAAGGAAGGCCCCCCTGAAAACTCAGGCATCCAATGTCTTTGGGAACTTCTGCTCTAAAAGAAAGTGTACTCATAGATTGTATTATCTTTCGCCTGCTACGAGCAGGGACCAACCACAACCCTTGAATTTGCATCTTTAGTCAGAAATATGCATTGGAGTAGATGGAAGATGGAAAAATATCAGTTTCATTATCAGTGAGATATCAGTATGTTGAAGACTGAAATGCATTTTTGTAAAATGTAAAGACCTCATCAGATATTCAATTTAATTTCATCTGCACTGGGAAATGCTATAAGTGGAAATGTATGTGGAAGGACATTGTAAATACTGTACAGTCCGATGCGTGCCACAAAAGTATAGGTCCAATATTAAGAACTGTGCTTTTGTGTTCCTTATGTGGAAAGGCTAATGCGATTAGAGATTAGAGATTACAAAGGAAGAGTCTTACCCAATGTTCCTGACAGGAAATTTGACACATTTCCCCCATTTGAGTTTTCAACAGAGGGTTTGTTCCTGCTTGGATCATATTTTAATAATAGCATAAACCCTTACCTAGTGAAAGTGCAGTCAACTTAGGATAGACAAAATAAAAATTGCAGTCATTGATTCACGAAAGACAATTCAGGGCGGCTGTGGAAATTTTTTAGATACTACTGGGAAATTTTCTAGAAAATTACAAGGACTTCGCTTTCCCTTGAAGTTAGGAAAATAATGTTTTGTGTCAGGATAGTTCTCAGCTCTGTCAAAGCTCTTCTCTAACTGTCCTCCAGTAGCTAGACCACCAAGAGCCCAGAGGTGGATGCGCTCAGGGATGGATGTAGAGTTGGAGCAAAGCATAACGTTAGAAGGGGCTGGTTGTTAATTCATGATTGCAATTTGGTGGAAAAAGTTAAAGAAACAAAGTGGGAGCGAAAGAATTTGAGTCATGAACCTACTCCTCAGCATGCTCTCATGTAGCAAATATTTAGAGCCATATATGGCTCCGTTCAGGTAGTGTACTGGTGGCCTGACTCCTTTACACGTTTAAATTCCCTCAACCAATTGGTGAATTTAAACACTGTCATTTGTTTCTTTGCACATTGATGCTTCTGTCCTTGTCTTGCACATTCTTACTAATAATAGTATTCTTCATAACCATTATTAGTGTCTTGCTGTAAATCTTTTGATTTAACTGTGTGTTGCTGTAGTCTAGAGTGCTATACTTGTATGTACATAGTTTCATGACAGCTCATCTTTCTAGTTCAGCTCTGTAGACTTCTGGTAATCATCGTAGATGCTGGTAGTGGACCAGGTGAGGCTGGTGCATCAAGAGCCCTTTATCTGGCCACTTAAGTAATGTTACACTATAAAATCACATGCCATGTGTTTCCATTATCAGCTTTGGCCCCAAACCCTGTGAAGCCTGTCGACAGGAGGAGATCTACGAGGAGCCTCAGTCCATTCTTAACAGCAGTGAGGTAAGCCTCTGTGCCGTTCATTTTACTTGAAAAACATTGCTGGTGAATGCATATCGCCGCTAGACAGTGATTTTGATTGACACGATTCTTAATTCATTAGAGTCCAGTGTGGAAGGGTTGAAATTAGTTTGTTTCCCCTCCAAATATCACAATGTCCAAGACAGTCCTGCCAAGATCCACCCGGGACGTGGTAACTCGCTGGTAGATCACCCTGCTCCCGCAGTGACAATTGTGCCAATCTGGGGCTCTAAAGAATTAAAGTTGTGTGAGAAAAGTGAACGTTGCTGTAATGTTTTTTTATACAAGAAGTTCCATTCACTATTGTCATAATTCCTACCATACCGGGTGGTGTCTGACTAACAGTGAGCAACACCTCCATGTCATGACATTACTCTTTCTTCTGGCCACCACTCCCTTAGGCTTTTCCCGACAATGCAGCTGGTAGAGAAATTGCCAGCCTGCCAGCCAAATGTATCAATCAGGGGTGCTCCTGGACTGGTTCAATCAAAGAATATGAGGTATAGTAAAGGAGTTAAACAAGGAATGTTTTCTACTGGCTTCTGAAACTTAAAGAAATGACACGTGTTCATATCACATTGCTGTGTTCTCATAACTCAAATTACAATACTTCTTAGCATGATTTGATTTCCCTGCGTGGTTGGGTAAGAACCAATAGAAAAGCCCACGGTTGCACTTTGAGTGAAACAGGATCTGCCTTTGTTTTGCGCAGCCTTGGAAAGTCCCTGGTGTTCTTTTTTTAAACGTTAGGCGGGCAGTGGAAAGTACCAAATGATTGTAGGCTACTTTTACATCTCTGTTTACTATTTGACTGAGCAAGTCTGAGAAAATGTTTGTAATGAAACTGCTGTAATACTTTAAATGATAGATTTGTTCCCCCCTATTGGAATAATTGAATGGTGAATCAGTTTCTCCATTATTTGTTGAGAATGGAAACCAACATTTATTTGAGAAATACATCCTTTGTCCTCAACCTAAACCAACATGTAGTGTTGGATTACAGGTTGTCATAAACCGACTTGTTTACAACTTGAGTAACAGGTTTACATTTTACAGCAGAGGGAGGTGTGTGTGTGTACATTAAGTGTGTGTATTTTAGTGAAGCATTACTCTCTATGGTGACTGCACACAATAGCGTGTGTGTAAATGAGCTGTCATTTGGTTTTATTATGAAAGCAATAATTGGTTTAGGTGGCCTTTTTCTGGTGTTCTATTTTGACTGTACCTTAACGTCTTCTCATATGTAGTTGGGTTCATTTGTCTTTTGACCTCTTTTGAATATTGAGTCACCTTGACACATGGTTGTTTGGTAAGCGGTGGTGAAGTCATGTCAACTGCAAACATCACTCAATGTTCCATGTTTAAACACAGCTGTCTGTAGTTTCTGTTAATGTAACTGCTCAGTTGTTTTCAGTTACACTCTCTTTGTTCATGTAACTCAAGATGTTAATCATAAACCGTGAGCTCAACTGTCACTTTCTGACTTGAACTGTAGAGTGGTTAACTGTCAAATGTATTGCAATATTTTTCTGTTTTTGTTTCAATTAGAATTATTTGAACAAATAATTATTTGTTCAGTTATTTGAACAAATAATTATTCTTCAAAATGAAACCAACAAAAATACTTGACAGGACAAAAGGGCATAAAGAAAATGCAGACATGACATTTTACAATAGAAAGTGAAACAAATATAAAAATAAAATGAAAGGAGAAAAATATTGTCATTGGGAGCGGTCATCCTTCCCAGGGATATTGTTCTAAAGGATTAATGAAGAGGCTAAATAACCATTAGCTTAGTTACATTGTGGACATGAATGAAACGTATTATTACACAGTTTCGTATTAACGTTTGTATCTATGCTTTTTGAAAGCAAAGAACGAATAAATGACTTTATTTTTCCGCAGTATGTCGTGTTGGCTAACAATAATTGGCTTTTATAACTACGATGTATGTTTGGGCTTTAATGAAGCACATATTGCTACAAGGACTAAGGTTTTAGGATATATATTTTTGTCTGCGTTTTTATGCTGTAGCCGTAGGAACCATACGAATCGATAAAGATTGTTATTTCCATAGCAACTGGCTGTAGCCGAACCCTTTCCGAAGTATTGCGTGACCTCTAGAAGCAGTTGCTCAGACCCCTAGGCCAGGCTGCAAACATGCCTGAAGTAATCGCTGTCTCTTCTACACATAGTCAGTGTTTGGTGTTTGTTTCAGTCACAACATGAGGGCAAGTGTGAATACGAGCGAGTACTGTGTGAAGCCTGCCAAGTCCTGATCCTGCCCAGCGAGAAAGAGAGGCACAACGAGAGGGAATGTGAAGCAAGGACGTTGAACTGCAAGTACTGCAAAGTCTCCTTCAACTTCAAGGAAATCAAGGTGACAGAGTTGATCTGTTTAACTCTTATGGCCTACAAATGTATAAATGACCTACAAATGTATAAATGACCTACAAATGTATAAATGACCTACAAATGTATAAATGACTAATGCACCTGAGAGTCGATGCTGATGAGAATGTCCTCCTTACGTTCTCAGGTTAACCAATTTTGTTGTGTAACCCTCAAATTCTCCCTAATTATAGGCCCATGATGAAATCTGCCAGAAGTTTCCAATGCAGTGCAAGGATTGTGGAAAGAAGAAGATTCCCCGGGAAAAGGTCTTTATCTTTATGGTTTCTTTTGAAAGTTAGAATTTGGTGAAATCTTTAGTTGAGTTCTTGTTAATTTATCAGCCTTCTTTCTATACTGTTTTTACATTTAATGAAGATTCATTGTTGATAATGAATAGGAGTAGGATGTTGTGAACAGACGGCTGAATTATGTTAATGATTTAGCAGCATTTAGTAGATGTGTTTGTACTGTAGGTCTTACCATCAAGTCTTTGCACAGCACTTTTGAGAAGATAGTTGTACTTTCTGTTTTAGTTGGCCTTGTGAATTTAGGTTATGTTATTCTGTCTTTAAACTCTTATCTACTTTCACATTTAAAATGATAGGGGTTTTCTTTCAGTATTACTCCCATTAATCTACCTGACCCTAATCTTTGGCATTCTCTGCTTGCAGTTTCTAGATCACAGCAGATCGTGTGCCAACTCTAAGACTGCATGTCCATTCAGTGAGGTCGGCTGCAAGGCTGTGGTGTGTATACAATCGAAAACGTTATACTCATTGATTGGCCTATTTGAAAGGAAATGGAGGATTGTTTTGATCTGCAGGAAACCCATTTGTGGTAGAGCATAATATCTCCTTTCATGCTAAATGTTGTTCAGCCCTTCTGGTTTACATATGTTCATTGATGTATCTGATGAACTGTGCATCAGTAACACATTATCTCTGCAGTACAAGGAAATTGCACCAAGCTCATTGGACGATGAACTCATTCTACAAGCTTATGACCCAAAACAAACTGCTATGGCAGCTATGGTGTTTTTCATGGCTAAAATGTTTAATGTTACTGAATGGACAAGAGATTTAAATCCAATTGTCCCAGTACTTACTGAGAACGCTATATTTCTGATTGAACTCTTGTGTTGTGAGTACATTCACTCCATTACATGCAAAGACTGAACACTCGTTTGTCGTCTGGTTTATATCTACTGTAGATAATTTTCTAAGGTCTAAACATGATCTAAATGTAACCGTTGTTCTTGATTTACATTTGTCCTAAAACATGTTTGCAAGTGTTTTAGTTCAAGTAGTTTAGGCAAAGAATCTACTAGCAAATTAACTTTTTTCAAAAATAACTTCACTGATGTACTTTTTCCTAGCTACTATTTTGTATTTTATCGAAGGGAAGACACTGTATGGTAGCACAGTTCCAAAAGAGTCCTAAGGAGAACAGACTAGCTGATCCACCATGCTAAGCAGCTTGTGTTGTCACCACAGATCGATAATGGGAAGCACAATGACCACGAGCAGACTAGCGTCATGGAGCACATGCGTCTGATCCTGGGGACCGTGTGTTCTGCGCGGATGCAGTGTCAGGAGCCAACGGGCCCTGGGGAGTGGCAGGAGGACTCTGGCCTGGGCCTGTACCGCGCACCAGAGGAGGGAGCAACCGCTACTTCCGCCACCGCCCCTGGACAGAGCTGTGGCCTTGACAAGAAGGTGCGCTTCATTTGGTGTAATGTGTTTGATGAATAGGATATACTGCAGAAACAGTTGTTTTTACTATTTTCAAAGCTTCCCTTGTTTAACAGGACAATGATAGTCGAGATATATTGACATCCTAACGGTTATGGCTCTTTCCCACTACAGCGCCATGACAGTCCGCATCCATTACAGTGTGAAGGGTACCCATCTACAAACATCCCGCTGGGTTGCGCGTCGTACCGTTCGAGATCGGAGGAAAAACATTTATAGTGCTGTCCGGGACCGACGCGGACCGGTGGGTGGGGTTTGAACGGAGAAATTCAACAGTGAATATTCGATGGTTTCTTTACTTGAATTGACGCATTTCCTTAAGGTTTATAAATAAATAAAAAAGCCCTTTTATGCACTTACTACTTCATTACATAAAAATAGTAATGGGTGGAATGATTTTAATAATTTTATTTCTTACTTTCCCATTTCAAAAGAAATTGCTGCAATCACAGCTCCGTCTTTGATGACTGTTGTGAATTGTAGGCGTCGCTTTTCGGTGTAACAAAACAGTATGTAGTAAAGGGAAAGATGACCTTATATGAATCTCTTTTTTCCTATTTTTAAAATATTAAGAAATAGGTTTTATAGCTTAATAAGCATGTTTCTGAAAGAGGAAGTAGGCTTCTCACCAACAAAATTCTACACTCCTATTACCCGCCTTAAAAATGTCACCAGCCCTTTTTCCCACAAATGAAGGTAGACCCCTTCACAAATTCAGCCATGGAAACACAACCCTGACAGACCGTAACGATGCGCAGCACCGGTGCGCTAAAGATGTGGTCAGTCGAAAAGGGGCTTTAGTCAACTCTAATGGCCTAATGGTGGTCTATACAGCGACGTTGGATATACAGTTGGATATACAGTTACACATAATCTGTGACTTATTCAGTAGTAGTAGTAGTAGTAGTAGATAACTTTATTGTCCCCATGGGGCATTTGGGTTTGCGGCACAGTCGCAAGGCACTTTGTGACAAGACATCAGACATTTGGTACAAACAAATAGTCCGTACATCAGACACCAACAGACATAACATAAAGAGCATACATCACACACTATCATACACTATTCATTGTAAATAGGTTTGAGTGTCAGGCATTACAAAAATGGCTCTTTCCCATTACAGTAAAATAACAAGCCAGACCGCACCCATCACTGTATGGATGGTGTTCCCATCTATAACCACCCCGCTGGGTAGCGTACTGTACCAGTCTATATCAGAGTCTATATCATACTCGTCCGGGACGAAGCGGACCGGTGGGTGTGGTTTCGAATGAAGAAATTCAACAACCAGTGGTCATTGTTTTTTTACTTGAATTGACAAATTTACTTGAGGATTCTAAATGATATTGTCATTAAATACACTTATACCATCGTTAAATGTAAATTGCAATGGGTACAATGGTTTTAAAAATT
Source organism: Umbra pygmaea (assembly GCA_016801145.1). Classification (NCBI taxonomy): domain Eukaryota; kingdom Metazoa; phylum Chordata; class Actinopteri; order Esociformes; family Umbridae; genus Umbra; species Umbra pygmaea. The sequence continues at coordinate 8,688 of JACXGM010000634.1, read as the reverse complement.
TCAGGCTTATTTCTTATTTTTCCATTTCAACAGAAATTGCATCAATCACCAGTCCGTTTTTGATAATTACCAAGAATTTAGGCATTGCTTTTGTGTGTAACAGATCACTTCATAATGTAGAGAAACATTACCTTATAGGCATTGCTTTTGTGTGTAACAGATTACATCATAATGTAGAGAAACATTACCTTATAGGCATTGCTTTTGTGTGTAACAGATCACATCATAATGTAGAGAAACATTACCTTATAGGCATTGCTTTTGTGTGTAACAGATCACTTCATAATGTAGAGAAACATTACCTTATAGGCATTGCTTTTGTGTGTAACAGATTACATCATAATGTAGAGAAACATTACCTTATAGGCATTGCTTTTGTGTGTAACAGATCACATCATAATGTAGAGAAACATTACCTTATAGGCATTGCTTTTGTGTGTAACAGATTACATCATAATGTAGAGAAACATTACCTTATAGGCATTGCTTTTTTGTGTAACAGATCACATCATAATGTAGAGAAACATTACCTTATAGGCATTGCTTTTGTGTGTAACAGATCACATCATAATGTAGAGAAACATTACCTTATATGAATAGAGCTTTTTTTTATTTATTTTTTTAAATATCAAGAAATAAGTTTTACAATTTTATTAGCAGGTCTCTGAAAGAGGAAGTAGCCTTCTCACCAGTGTAAATTTGACACCCTTATTAAAATGAAATACATCCCTATGCAAACAAATGTTTGAATCAGACTTAACATTTGCCTTGTATTGTTATTTTACCAATAATTTTATTCATTTTTTCTGTGGAAATTGTTGAGGCATCCAATTGTTTCCCTCTATAAGTGTTGTGTAGGTGCGCAAATTACTTGTAAATCACGAACACTTACAATGCGCAAACCATTCTCCGATTGGTTGTGGAAACACAAACCAGCCAGACCCTGTTAGTGCGGAGCGGCGTGGAGCAGTTGGGTTCACTTTAGATGTGGTCAATGGAAAATAGACTAGATTGCTGGTACAAAACCCAGATCTGACAAGGTGAAACAATTTTTGTTTGGTGAAGAGCTGCTGCTAAATGGCTAAAATGTACAGTGGTCCTCTGTGTTGTGTGGCTACAGGTGACAGCACTGGAGAACATAGTTTGTGTACTGAACAGAGAAGTGGAGAGGAGTTCACTGAAGTTAGAGGCCTTTTCAAAACAACATCGTCTAGACCAGGAAAAAATTGAGAACCTGAGCAACAAGATTCGTCAGCTAGAGCGCACCCTGACCATGCGGGACCTACAGCTGGCTGACACAGACCAGACCCTAAGGGAACTACAGTTCTGCACCTATGACGGAGTATTTGTCTGGAAGATTGCTGACTTCTTACGCCGGCGCCAAGACGCAGTGGCTGGGAGAACACCTGCCATGTTTTCACCAGGTTAGATATACCTTGATAATGTTTTTTTTACAAATGAATGAGATGGACAACGTCCATGTGTATTTTAGATTATTCCTTCATACAGAAGCTGTTTAGATATTTCATATCCTGATTTGTGCTTATGGACTGTACTGATCAATCATTTCTATGGAAGAATTGTCTTATTGTAAGACAACCTGCTCGATTAATGATTAAAAAACATTTATATATTATATACATATAGCCCTTTGTTTTTAAGCAATCTTTTTTAACAATGTTCTATAATATAATCATATTATTTCCTGTTTTCACAGCATTCTACTCTAGTAAATATGGTTATAAGATGTGCTTGAGACTCTATCTGAACGGAGATGGAACAGGGCGAGGGTCACATCTTTCTCTTTTTTTCGTGGTGATGAGGGGCAAGTGTGACGCTCTTCTCAAATGGCCTTTCAGTCAGAAGGTACGTTCGTCCCCCTTTGTTTCATTCTGTTGTATTCACTCCACACATAGCAGATCTACCAAACATCTGCAGCACAATGCATCAGAGAAAAAGCATCTCCCTCCTGTCCTGCTGCTGTAGGTGACGCTCATGCTGCTGGATCAGAATAACAGGGAGCATATCATTGACGCCTTCCGGCCCGATGTAAGCTCCACCTCGTTTCAGCGACCAATCAGTGAGATGAACATAGCAAGTGGCTGCCCACTCTTCTGCCCATTGGCTAAACTGGCGGGGAAGAGCTCCTACCTAAGGGATGACACCATTTTCATCAAGGCTATTGTAGACCTCACCGGATTGTAGAGGCTGTGGAAGCCTCCTACACAAATACACAATAACCCAGAAAAATATATAAATATATATGAATATTTTTCTGAAATTACATGACATGACATAATTATATTCTATAATTATAAAATAATACATAATTATAAGTATATCATAGACAATGTATATGTTGCTGGCTAAAGCAACTGGAATTTACTGTTTATTCCAGTTGGTCTAAACAGAAAAAAATATGATGTTGCCAAGTGTTGTTTACAAGAAGTTCAATACTGTGCAGAGAATGTTGTGATTTGTCAAATTTGGTCAGCACATTCATACTTCTGGCACACAGCTCAAGCATGTGAGGGCAAGCAATCCAACCTGCATTTTGAAGATATTGAAACCAGCAAACTCTGCCTATGTCTTCATCATATTTCAAACCTGGATAAAGGAGGATGCGTTAGGTTAGATGTGCAACTACCTGTAAAATAAACGGCCACAGTAGAGTTGTATTAGTCAGTCAAAGGCAGAGATGGGCATAAATACTGTAATAGATTACTTTTCTGGGATGGGCTGAGTTCACAACTTTTTAGTAAGACCCTAATGCCCAGGTAAAAAAGTTCTGTAATTTTAGAATGTTTCCCATTGTTACAATTGAAGGTTTTAGTTTTTCATAGCTCAATGGTAAGTTATAAACTTCTTTTATCTGGTCATTATGGTCATACTGAGGAACTTCCCAAAAGTTGTGAACTCAGCCCAACCCAGAAAAGTAATCTATTACTGTATTTATGCCCAACTCTGGTCAAAGGTGACAGAGAGAAAAGGCTATAGGGGTGTTCTAGAATGGCCTAGTTGTTTTGTCTGCTGGCCTAGTTATTTTTTATATGCTGATTTACTCACTTTGAAGATTTATCTGAGGTTGATGTGGGTTTTCCAGACCTAGGGCCCACAAAGCTTGAGGTAATTAATTAAGATCCATCCAATAAGAGATCTGTACTAGCCTATTTAAAAGGTTGTGTGTCGCTTACATTGACACTACAGTATGTGCCAAAGAAAGCACTAAAAGAGACCACTGAATATTACTGCATGCCACTCTAGATAATTTAAACAAAGCAGAAGCCCTATCAAGTTTGTTACCATTAATATAATTTAAACCTTACAACAAAGAACCATATGGCATTTACTGTAATTAATTATTATAATGAGCTTCAATGCTGACCAAATGTATATCCTTCTGTTGGCTGCCATTCAAACACATCCACTGCATTTTACTGAGGTTCCAATAGACATAAGCAATGCTTATTTTAAACATTATACTTTTTTTATGTATTTATATCAAAGATAAAAATACAGAATTTATTTTGAGGCTCAGGTGGATCTTCCCTCTAAGTTTTTCTGTCCAGTTCTGTTAGCCAACTACATTACCATTGTCTTTTTATAGTAGCTATAGTGTGCATATGTACACCACAGTATAAACATAGCTTTATTATCATATATTGAATATAATATTTGAATATACATCATATTGTCATCTAAAATATGTTAATAACAATATTATTATGCAGTAGCCTAAGCTGAGGAAGCACCTGCTCTGTCTGAATATCAGTCATATTTAGTCTCATAACAAAATAATTTTTCACTGCATTCAAGCTAGCTCAGTAGTTTTAGCAAGCTACTCTGATCGCAAAATTGTATTACAGATAACTATGGAGTGTTTCTGAGTGACATGCTTGTGACAGGTTATCCTTATCTTTCTTGTGTAGAGTGGATGAGACATAATAATACTACAATAATAAGTTAATGCATATTCATAATATTGTTGTAATCTCCCATTTAAATATATTATTACATATTTTATAAAATGTAATTATTACCTGTTGAATATGTTTGTCAATGTAATGGTAAATCATTCTCTGTTGTGTTTTTGTTGGGGAGGTTACACAAATATAGATCAGCGACACAATGTGTTGCATGTTATTAATCAAATAGTGTGTAACTGAACAATGTACAATCCCATTTCTGAAAAAGTCGGGGCAGTATATAGTGCAGCATGCAGTATAATAGTCATTTGAAAATTGTATTCACTGTGTACTATATTGAAAACATATTATTAACACATTACTTGATGTTTTACTTTGTGACACTTCATAATATTGAAGTAATATTTCAGTAGTGAAATGAGGTTTATTGGATGAACAAAAAATGAATAAATTTGGGCACCCCAACAGAAATATCTCATCAATATTTAGTTGAGCGTTCTTTAGCAGAAATAACAGCTTCTAGACACGTATAGCCTGTAATGAGTGTCTGGATTCTGGATGAAGGTATTTTGGACCATTCATCCTTGCAAAACATCTCCAGTTCAGGTAGGTTTGATGGTTGCAGAGCATGAATTGCCCGCTTCAAATCACCCTAAAGACTTTCAGTGATATTCAGGTCTTGGGATTGGGATGGCCATTCCAGAACATTGTACTTGTTCATCTGCATAAATGCCAGTAGATTTTGAGCAGTGTTTTGGGTCGTTGTCTTGTTGAAATACCGAGCGCCGGCATAACTTTAACTTTGTGACTGATTCCTCTACATTATTCTCAAGTATCTGCTGAGTCGTATCCATGCAACTCTCAACTTTAACAAGATTCCCAGTACCGGCACTGGCCACACAGCCCCACAGCATGATGGAACCTCCACCAAATTTTATTGTGGGTAGCAAGTGTTTGTTTTGGAACACCGTGTTATTTTGCCGCCATGCATAATGCCCCTTGTTATGACCAAATAACTAACATTTTCTTTCATCAGTCCAAAGCACCTTCTTCCAAAATGAACCTGGCATTTCCAAATGTGCGTTTGCATACCTCAAGCGACTTGTTTGTCGGGGGGCCTAAACTTTTGCATACGACTGTATTAGGTGTCTGGGCACTGAAGACCAGACGCTGATAACAGCTTGCATGGTCCTTTTCTTCTTTGGTCTGGAGAACATGACAGCTGTTTTGTCCAAAAACTATTTGAAATGTTGACTCATCAGACCACAAGACACGACTCCACTGTACTACTGTCCATCTCAGATGAGACTGAGCAAAGAGAAGTCATCAGCACTTCTGGACAGTGTTGATGTAGGGCTTCTTCTTTGCATAGTAAATCCTTAATTTGCATCTCTGGCTGGAGCTGCAAATGGTGTTGCCCATAGAAAACAATGCAGTTGACTAGGTAAAACATCAAATAGCTTGTCTTTCTATGCATTTTGTTTAAATATAAGTCAAAATACATTTACAAATCACTTCATTGTTTTTTATTAGTGTTTTCCATACTGTCCCAATTTTTTCAGAATTGGGGTTGTGTTGAATAGTATAGCTACCCACAGGATATGTATTTTGTCTTCAAAAAGGAATATTAAAGTTGTCAAATATCATATGGTACAGTTTAACACTAATTTGCATCAATACTGCCTTCTAGATTAGACCATCCAGACCATTTAGACAAGGATTTATGGTCAAGTCCAGAAGGCAGTATTGATGCAAATTAGTGTTGAGTGCTAGATATTGATTTAATGTCATTAAAAATGGGGTGTTTGCATCAATTTAAAAGATTACTTTTTTCAATATTCAAGTACAAAGGAAAATATCTACTTTAATGGCAAAAGCTTGACATTGGTCGGCAGTGGTCATCACATGACTCATCCATGGCTTCACGCAGATGACATCGGTATCCTTCTGATATGGGCACACACATGGATATGGTATTTCTTCAAAACATAAATGATGGCTGGTATGCTGATGAACGAAGGTGTCATTGTTGTCCACAATGTCATTATAGGCTCTCACCTTGTTACCACCTCTAACTCCTGATGGTTGGTCCAGCTCTAACTCCTGATGGTTGGTCCAGCTCTAACTCCTGATGGTTGGTCCAGCTCTAACTCCTGATGGTTGGTCCACCTCTAACTCCTGATGGTTGGTCCAGCTCTAACTCCTGATGGTTGGTCCACCTCTAACTCCTGATGGTTGGTCCACCTCTAACTCCTGATGGTTGGTCCACCTCTGACTCCTGATGGTTGGTCCACCTCTAACTCCTGATGGTTGGTCAGCAGATCCCCACATTTGCCAGCAGGGGCTTCCTGTTAACCAAATATCTACTTTAATGGCAAAAGCTTGACATTGGTCGGCAGTGGTCATCACATGACTCATCCATGGCTTCACGCAGATGACATTGGTATCCTTCTGATATGGGCACACACATGGATATGGTATTTCTTCAAAACATAAATGATGGCTGGTATGCTGATGAACGAAGGTGTCATTGTTGTCCACAATGTCATTATAGGCTCTCACCTTGTTACCACCTCTAACTCCTGATGGTTGGTCCAGCTCTAACTCCTGATGGTTGGTCCACCTCTAACTCCTGATGGTTGGTCCACCTCTAACTCCTGATGGTTGGTCCACCTCTAACTCCTGATGGTTGGTCCAGCTCTAACTCCTGATGGTTGGTCCACCTCTAACTCCTGATGGTTGGTCAGCAGATCCCCACATTTGCCAGCAGGGGCCTCCTCCCAAATAGTTTACGCCAGGGTTCATCAACTCCGGTCCTGGAGGGCCAAAACACCTCAGATTTTTTATTTTACATAGTAGTTAATTGCAATCACCTGCTTTCCCAGGTATAAACCAGTCTATTATTAGAAAGAGAGAACAAAAATCAGAAGTGTTTTTGCCCTCCAGGACCAGTTGATGAACCCTGGTCTACACCTTTACTCTACCTGAATTGCTGTTTCATGGTGAAACATAGTAGATGCAGTTGTGCTCAAAGGTTTGCATACCCCTGGAGAATTGGTAATACATGTACTATTTTAAAGAACATGATTCAGCATGCAAAACTATTTGTTTTATTACTCATTCATACTCAACTGTAGGTTATTACAGAATGGCACAATCATAAAACAAATCATGGCAACAAAGATAGTAATTAAATGACCCCTGTTCAATAGTCGGCATACCGTCAGTTCTCAATACGGTGTATTGCATCAATTACAGTGTACAGTCATTTGTGATAGTTGTCTATGAAGCCCCGAGGTCTTGCGGGTGGTATAGCTGCCCATACGGCTTGGCAAAATGCCTCCAGGTCATGCAAAGTATTTGGTCGTCTTGCATGAACCGGACATTTGGGATCTCCCCAGAGTAGCTTGATTATATTAAAGGCAGGAGACTGTGATGGCCACTCCAGAACCTTCACCTTTTCCTGCTGTAACCACTGGAGGGTCAACTGGGCCTTGTATACTTTTCACTGTAAAGTTGACCCCTCTCCAAACATAGCGCTTAGGTTTGTGACCATAAAGCTCTATTTTGGTCTCATCACTCCAAATTACATTGTGCGAGAATCTGAGGCGTACCAAGGTATAGTCGGTCATATTGTAACCAGGCTTTTTTGTGGCACTAAAATAAAAAAGAAGTAAAGTCTTCTTTCCGGCAACCCGACCATGCAGCTCATTTTTGTACAAGTATTGTGGTATTGCACTCTGTGAAACAAACGTCTTTTTAAAGCAGCCTGTATGTCTCCCAAGGTTACCTGTGGGTTTGACTTTGTATCCCGAACAATTATTCAGGCAGTTTTGGCTTAAATCTTTCTTGGTCTACCTGACCTTGGTATCAAGAGATCCCTGTATTTTCCACTTCTCAAGTGATTAAACAGTACTGACTGGCATTTGCAAATGCTTTAGATAACTTTTAATATATAGATTTCCAACTTTATACAATTCTAGTACCTTATTATGCAGGTCTTTTTACAGTTATTTTCTGCTCCCCATGGCTCAGTATTTATCCTGCTCAGCTCTCACGTGGATGCACTAAGAAACTCATTGACTATTTACACACAGACACTAATAGCAATTTTAAATACCACAGGTGTGGGAAATTAACCTTTAATTTCTATTTTTACTTGTGTGTGTCAGTAACAAGGCCAAACATTCAAGGGTATGTAAACTTTTGCTCAGGGCCATTTGGGTGATTTCTGTTATCAGTATGGTTTACAAAGGAGCCAAACAACTGTGAATTAATGGCTTCATATGATCACTATCCTTACATAACAGTCAGATTTCCTGCATGAACAGTCATATTGTCAAAATCAATGCATAAATTTCACAATTTCTGCCAGGGTAGGCAAACTTATGAGCACAACTGTATCATGCAGACTTACCAGTTTTTTTTTTACAAACTGTTCTCAATCGAATTGACAGTATATCTTTTTTGATTTAAGTAGCCTCTGCCATGGTAAGGCCTCTATTAACCACATGGTCAACAAGGGGTTTCCTAAGAGACAATTCTCTGATCTCTGCCTCCTCTCAGATGAGCTCTTTCTATTCTATGACGCTGTCTATAAGCTCTGTAAGATCTATTCTATGACCCTGTCTATAAGCTCTGTAAGATCTATTCTATGACCCTGTCTATAAGCTCTGTGAGCTCTATTCTATGACCCTGTCTATAAGCCTGTCTATAAGCTCTGTGAGATCTATTCTATGACCCTGTCTATAAGCTCTGTGAG